>PVHX01003812.1:107028-136651 GCA_004024805.1 Geosciurus inauris
TTTTTTTTGGTACCGGGGATTGAACCCAGGGGCACTCGACCACTGAGCCACATCCCCAGACCTATTTTGTGTTTTATATAGAGACAGGGTCTCACTGAGTTGCTTAGTGCCTCGCCGTTGCTGAGGCTGGCTTTGAACTCGCGATTCTCCTGTCTCAGCCTCCCTGAGTGCTGGGATTACAGGCTTGAGCCACCGCGCCCGGCTTGATGCCGAGTGTTTTATTTTTCACTCTTTTACAATGGAAACCAATGATATTGGTTCCCCATATTTTCTCAGAAGCCCTTTGTTGTAATGATTGGAGATAAAGCCAGTACTCTGCCTCACCTTAATTAATCTCAAAGTATGTGATGCTTAATATATTTGATTTCAAATTACAGATGTAGAGGTAGGCTTTCTTAAAAGAGGTAGGTGGAGAAGCAAATAGGCATAGAGAGAGATAGCTATTGGAAAAAGGAGGAAAAAAAGAAAAATCCTCTCAAATTATTCTGTTAAGTGCCCTGTATTTCCAAAGACAAACATTTTCTCCTTTGTGCATAAATACGTGGGTGAGTACAGCCTAATTACTAATGCATACTAAGTGGCAACCTGAGTTAGGTAAAAGGCTAAATATGTCATGTCTTAAAATCCCTGAAAGCATCATTAGGAAAGCCCTGATCGAAGGTACTCAGGATGCCACCAACCCAGAATCCACAGAGATGCCTGTGTCACGCCCACAGTCAGACAAGTGTGGTGCCCATGTGTCATTTAGGACTAAAGGAGATAATCAAAGGTTTTGACAAGATGTTAAAAGATGTATTTTAGCTAGGGACAAGCTGACCTGAATTATGCTGTTAAAAAAATTCAAGTTTTGACCTCTATGTAACATAAAGGACAATTCTTTTCTTGCTGTTGTTCTGAACAAAAAAAGGAAAGGGCCAAGCTGTCTAACCTGCTGCTACAGCATCTGCTAATGAGTGGATGTTGGCTGTGTGCTTCTGAGAAGGACTGGGCAAGGGAGGGCTCATCAAACCTTGAGAAGCAAATTGTCAGGTTGGCTCTGACGGTGTCCCATGCATATTTTCAGGGATATATGTCACTCAACTTAAAGGACGTGAGATAAAGATAAGACATACACAGAATGCCATTGGAGGAAGGCTATGCAAGAAACATGTAGTGGACACAGGCAACCATCTTCCATAGCAGTTAAAAGTAAGGCTCCATCTGTATGAATGAGGATATACAGACACTGAGACATTTTTGCAGATACAAAGTCAGAAGCTGAGAAAGTAAATTCAAGAATTGATGGCTTCATGGCAAACTTTCCAGGCCAACAGTATTTAAGAAAAAAAAAAAAAGTTTAAACAGGCTGTGCAAGTGAGATGATGAAAAATAGCAAAAATAGCTATTTGGAGGCAAAACGGTATAATTTCCAGTTTTCAAAAATGAGGAAATCAGGCTTGAAGATGGGTACAATGTTTTTCTCAGTGCAATAAAAGCTAGAAACAAGGCTCATTCCAGGATCTCTCATCTTTAAGCCCATGTTCTTAACTTCTCAAATCTACTGAGGTGTGCTGCTTCATTTTGAATTAGCAAACATTGTTGGATGTTAGGGATACTGAAGGAGGGGTTGCATCTGAGTGCTCACGCAATGCTCTAGGGCAGTGTTTCTGAAACTTTAGCATGGGTGAGAAGAGCTAGGCCACTTATTATATTAGATCACTGGACCCCTTGATGTTTCGCCTGAGAAGCTGCATTTCTAACAGGCTGCCCTTTGTACTGATTCTGCTGGCTGAGGATACAATGAAACAATGACCACTATCAAACAATCAACTCTGGCTTCAAAGTTTCAGATCTCCTTTCCCTTAATTTACTTCTATCTGCCAGTGTTTACTATCTATGAAAGCATGGGAGGTCCTTGTTTACAAATTCTAAACCAAGTTAACTCTTATCCTGAGTAGATATGGCAAAATCTTCTAGATGACTTTCAATTATTGCACATTATTAGGAAGAATAACATTGGGTTGGATGAATCATGTAAGCAGAAAATAAAGCACAACATTGCTAATGTCAGAAGTATTCCCAAATTGCCAATGGTCAAGTTAAAAGTTTTAAGTACTTATTTCAACTGGAAGTGAAGTGAAATCAATGCCTATGATAGCAACACAGAAACTCTTCTGTGAAAATGGGTCTTAGAATTCCCTGGTTCACATTTGCAGATTCCAGTTGGATAAAAGGTCTGAGAGACATTTGAACCCTAAAACCTTGTCTTTGCATTTTTAAATTGCATTTTTTGTTGTTGCTTTTTGCACAAAGAGTGCTCTTTCTCCTGGATAAAACAAAAAAGTTAACCACAACTGCCAGTAAAAAATCATCCAAAACACAGTTACTTGGAAAGCTGAGGCAGTAGGATCTCAAGTTCAAGGTCAGCCTGGGTAACTTACCAAGACTCTGGTCTCAAAAAAAAAAATTAAAAAGGCCAGAGATGAGCCGGGCGCGGTGGCTCACGCTTGTAATCCCAGCACTTAGGGAGGCTGAGACAGAAGAATCGCGAGTTCAAAGCCAGCCTCAGCAATGGCGAGGCGCTAAGCAGCTCAGTGAGACCCTGTCTCTACATAAAACACAAAATGGGGCTGGGGATGTGGCTCAGTGGTCGGGTGCCCCTGAGTTCAATCCCTGGTACCAAAAAATAAAAATAAAAATAAAAAGGCCAGAGATGTAGCTCAGTGTTAGAGCACCTCTGAGTTCAACTGCTATTACTGGGCATGGGGGGAGGTTCAGAACAAAATTACTAGACACTATTTTAGGCATAAAGACATTCCCCACCCCACATAAATGTTCTTTGTATACAATTACTGATTTGTCAAACTAAGAGAATTTAGTAATCAATTATGAATGACACCTGATTATTGATGTTCATTAGCAGTACCTGGAGATCCATCTTAAATGTAATCCTCAAACCAAACAGGCTGTAAGGGCCCAGGAATCAGTATTTGAACAAGCTAAGTGACTGAACAAGCCAGGTGACTTTAGCCCCCTGCTGAAGGACAAAGGCAAAGAATGTAAAGGCTCCTTGGAAAAAGGAACCTCAGCATTCATACAATTCAATAGCAGGGGGCTCTTGATTACAGCTTTTAAGGAACAGCAAGATTTATTGTCCCTTGTAGCAAAACCCGAGCTTGGCTTTTCTTGGGCCAATAAGCACCTGTACAGAAGTCAATAACTGTGTGATGCCAAGCTGTGATAATGTTGTTTAATACATCTTTAGGACATTAAGATGTTTAAGAGGTCATATCTGAACTCACAACTACATTATTATGTTTTCTTAAATTCCCTAAATTCAAGGAAATTATTTTTAAATTGAGAAATAAAATACATTCATCAGAAACAGATATCTCTATTTATATTATGATGTTAGGATCTAATATTCATTTAACAAAGTCATTTTCAAAATAAATAATAATATTTATTGCCTTATTTGCTCTTCAAGAAAACTATGGGAAGCAGGCAGAATAGGCATGGGTGATTTTTTTGCAGATGAGAAAGATTCAGATAAGTTCAAATGACATTCCCAAAGTCGAATGGCCCATGAACATCAGAATCAAACAACTTTACCATTGCACACTACTACACTATTGCTTTATTTCATTATGATAATGATAATGAAGAAGAAGAAGGAGGAGGAGGAGGAGCAGGACGAGGAGGAGGAACACTAAATTGGTTAAGTTATTGTGTCAAATTAAAAAATTAGGGAAAGAAAAAAAATGTCAAATGAATTAATGTGACCTATAACAAAAAGACTGCAGCCATGAGCAAATGGAATCTAGCTTATTTTTTCACCATAACTGTCACCGAAATCTCCATCTTCAAAGTAATTATTTAGAATACTTACAGGTTAACCCAGAGCCTTGATGGAGTTATACAGACTTATAGTTGTTCTTATCTCCAACAATACTTCCTACTTTGAAATTCTCACTTAATATTATATTGCAAAAGATAATGGCTCAATATATCAGGAAATATAACTGCTATTCTGGCTGTAGCTAGTATCAAATTTACAGATATCCTTTTCTTTTGTATAATATCACAAACTAAGGGCTTAGCTACTATTAGTCCTGCTTTGGAAATGCCAGCTAATTATAAAATTTAAACATTATAATTTATTTTTAATTATGAATCCTACTGCTATTTAAACAGGTCCAGTGTAAAAAAAATGAGTAGTTTAGACATTAATGTGGATGAAGGGAATGCAGAGTTTACCAGGTCGATAAACAAAGTACAGAAGTTCCACCAAAAAAAGGCCATGTCTTTGTGATGAATGATAATGTACTTGAAATCTGTATGCTGAATTTTTATAATTCAGAAAACATCAATGTAAGTTGACCAAGATAATGGCAACTGTAATTATTTAGTTCTTTCATCTTTCAACCTCTGCATTCACAATGATGGTATTTGATGTTACCCATGTTTTACAGTAACATATAAGTGTTGTCTTTACCTGAAATATTTCCTCAGGAAACTGATGTTTAAATGACATGCAGCATTTCACCATGCATGCTTTAAAATAGGAAAATTGTGGTAATAAACTTTCTCCCTGTCATTAAAACTATATCCCTGCCAAAATCTAAATTATGCTTTAAGAAATGTTTCAATTATGTAAATTAAGTTCTGGTACATTTTTAAGTGGGGAACTTTGTTCTCATGTTCATACAAATTTAAAATATTAAAAAGGCTAAGATTGCCCCTTGGAATGGAAAGAGCCTTCTCACCATCCCTTTTCCTTCTCTTCTCTTTCTCTCTCTTCCTCCCTTCCTCCTTTCCTATGTTTCTTCATTTTTTTCCCCTCACCAAACTTTATTTGAGAGTCCATGAATTATTTGCAGGATCAATATGATATTCTGGGGAAATGTTATATACATATTACACTTTGCAATAATAAAAAGAACCGAGTCTGACTTTGTTTTTTTCTCTCTGGCTTCCTTCTACAGTCTGTATCCCCCTCCACCCCCTGCTCAACCCTGGCTGCTTCTTCCCACATTATCCGTTCATCAACCTTTAAGCTTCCCAATCCGGGTCAAAACTCCTCTGCTAAATTGCTCTCAGGATCAAGGCTTGTAGAGAAACCACAGATGGCCAGTATTGGGTAAGGAGGCTTTATGCCAGACACCAAAGTCATGGGACTAATGAGGGAGGAAAGGGGAAAAGGTTTAGTGTAGGGAAGTGGGTGACAATGTTCTTTATCCAACAGTTCCTCATTCTTTTTCAAGCATCTCAATATTTCACTACATTTTACTTGGAAAAAATAAACAGTTCTTAATGACATTCACTAATGAATGCAAGTAAATGAAATCTCGCTTAATAGCATTAAATAACTCAAAATGCAGTTGTCATTCAGTTTGAAATACATTTTCATTTTTTTCTTCTGTGAAGTCAGTTTTCCTTCCTCATAATTATTTAATAGAGTCTGCACTTGTTGAGCACACACCAATTGCTCTTGATACAGTAAGAAAACATGCCAAATAGTAGCATGAAGTAAGAAGAAATCTTACACAGGATGACCTTCCCTAACCCAAAAATATGAATTCTAAAATGCTCCAAAATTTGAAACTTTTTGAGTGCTCACATGATACACAAGTGGAAAATTCTTCAACATTAAACTATGTTTCACACACAAAATTATAACAATTATTGTCTTAAATCACCTTTGAACTATGTGTATAAGGCATATATGAAACATATATGTATGATTCTGTTCATACTTGAGTTCTATCCCTAAGGTATCTCTTTGTGTATATATAACATTCCAAAAGAAAATCTCCAAAATTAGAATCAGTTCTGATCCCAAGCATTTTGGTTAAGGGACACTCAACCTGTACAAGCATGTTGGGTGTAGGCGGTGGAGCAGGAAGAGAGATCCTGCAGGTAATACCCAAGATGGTCAGTCCAAATATAGATCTCATGAGTTGACTACAATATATAATATTACACTATTCATTTGCTTTCATATACATTACTGGGAAATAGCTTTTAGTGTCAAAGTAAGTCTAATGAGTTAGAACAGACTCTGCATTTTCTTATTTTACATAATGTCATGTAGCTCTTTCTTTTCAAAAGAATTTTTTTTTCCCGGTTCTGAGGAACTGGCCTTGCGTACACTAGGCAAATGAACTACATCCCCAACCCTGTCAAATTACTACAAAGGAAAAAATGTCAATATAAAATGAAATCCTATGAAATCAGAAAATGCAATAATAGCATTCTGAAAACACAGAAAGGATTGAAAAATATAACAAAGTCACAGAAGACTTAGGCAGGAGAGGGAAACGTTCTCACTGGTTTACAGGGGCCAATTATGTAAGGGACCTATAGTCTGAATTACAATCAAAAAAGATTTCTCTCCATGCCTTCCTATGATCATGAAATAAATGCTAAAAAAAGAAACAACCGTATTCTACAAGTTCTTTGAACAAATAAGGGAATAACCATGGTGGAGAATGGTATCTTCATTGTACAGGAAAAAAGAACAAGACTATCAGAGATCTACTTAAGATTAAATACATTCAATTATACACAGCTGGAAAAAAGCGTTCACATTCATAAGAGAGGTTTCAGCACTTAGCTCATGATTGAAAGGAAAGGGAGGTTCCGTGCAATTATAAAGTGCAACTCAAAACTGGATTTATATCAGCACCTAGGACACGGCTGTATCAAAGCAGGAATGCCAAAGCTGTAGTTATTCCTCGAGAAGGGCATGGTGGCACAGGACTATAATCTCAGCAGCTTGGGAGGCTGACGCAGGAGGACCAAAAGTTCAAAGCCAGCCTCAGCAAAAGTGAGGTGCTAAACAATTCAGTGAGACCCTGTCTCTAAATACAAAGTAGGGCTGGGGATGTGGCTCAATGGTCCAGTGCCCAAGTTCAATCCCAGAGACAGCCAACCCCGACCCCCAAAGAGGCCCAAATCAGAAGGCAACATGCTAGTCTACTTCCCAGTGGTAGAAAAATATAAATAATCAGGTCAATGTATAAGACAGATTTACAATGTGTCTTAATTTATTTCTGCAAATAGTTTTCGTAAACTGGACATCACATAGAGGCACTCACAATGAAATGTGAGGTGGAGAAACCCATATTTCCTCAAGTCCAGCACTGGGTCATGCATAATGTGAAAACAACAAAATTAATATTTTCTAAAAGTGTCAATCTTTCTTTCTCAGAAATTTTTATGTCTTTTGAGTATTAAAAATATAACAACAAAAACAGATGGTGGGAGGAGGCATAATAGCTCAAGTCTAACCTTTTTCATTCCTATACTCAATACAAAGTGGCATTCACTCCTGCCACCTAACTTGTGTGTTTTGAAGACTTTACCTCAGTACAGAGATTGAATCCTGTGAATTCACTTAAAATGCTGGAATCAATGGTGTCACCATCAGGGAAACCAAACTAGCCTTCAAAATTAGACTGAACCAAAAGGAAGGGTAATGAGAAAAGGGTACTGAGGTCACATTTGAGGTGACCCCACATTAATGAACCCCATTAATATGTATAATTAATACATGTCACTCAAAAAATTTTAGAAAGTACACAATAACACAAAAATGTTCCTGTTCTCAAGAAGCATCAACTAGAACAAATATAGAATCAACAACTAAGGCATGAATAGGGCAGATGAATAGACTACAGATGCTTAGCTTAATGAGTCAGGCTCAATAAGGAAGAAAGCTCAGAGGTCCAAGTAAAGCTTTAAGAATTCAAGAGGCTATCTTGAGAGAGGATTAGACATTTCCTATGATGTTTCCACAGAACAGATTGAGAGCTGGTGGATCATTAGACCATTTACGACAAAGTCTTATGTAGTTGTAAGAATGCCTTTGTGCATAATATTTAATCCCTAGAAGAGCTCTGTGAGGTGGGAGAGGTATTACCACCCTGTAGAGCAGAGGAAACTGAGGTCAACTGAGGCTCTATGAACATCCAAAGTCATGCTGCTATGAAGAGGTATCTTTTCACCAGGTGGGAAGAAAGGTTATGAGTTGGCAGATGTCCTCTGTCAACCACAAATACATTAGAATTAGTGCAGAATACTGGGAGTAGCTGTGGCATGAAATGGATTAGATAGGAGGGAGCAGGCCAGATAGAAGAGGACCATAGTAGTTTTAAGTAAGAGACGAGGTTAGTAGGTGCCAAATAAATAAGCATTAATGGAGAGATAAGGAAAACAATCTTGAAATCAGAAGAAACCACACAATAATTAGAACTGGATCAGATATAAAAATGATTGGCATTATGTGAAAATGCAAATGGAGATAATTTTGTAAAAGTTGGAAAAACTTTATATAGTATAGTTTGGATGTTGACTATTCCCCAAAGGCCTGTATGTTAAAGGTTTGGTTCCCAGAGTGGTGCTACTGGGGAGTGGAATCTTTAAGATGTGGGGCCTAGTGAGAGGTCCTGGGGATATTCCCCCTAAGAGTATTATGAGACCCTGAACCCTTCCTCATTCTCTGATGCATTTTGGTGATAAGGTGACCAGTTTTACTGCCCCTGCCATGATGTGCTGTCTCATCACAGGCCAAAAAGAGTAGGACCAATCATAGACTCAAACCTCCAAAACTGTGAATTAAAATAAACCTTTTCTCTGTATAAGTTGATGATCTCAGGTATTTGTTATAGTGGCAGAGAGCTGACTAACACACTCTATCTCTGTGATATTGACTAAAACTGGCTATTTTTTTTAAAAGTAATTTCTGTGGTTTCTTCCAACTCAAAAGAAGTTGATGATTTTATGATCACTGGGATCTTTGCTTTTAAAATTGTACTCTTCTGTCACATTAAGTTAATTTTGTGTTAGTTGCTGAACCGTGAAACCTATTTTCTTTATGTAAAAAGGTGGCTTACTCCATGCAGTTCTAGCCGCAAAACAATAACAGTTAAAAGTTTAATCCCACATTAGCAATACAGATTTTACCAACCAGAAAAAATAATGGACAAAACACAATTTAGTTAAAAGTGGGGAAAATGTCACATTTGTAGTAAGAAACAAGAAAATTGAGGGATAGGGAGATTTTAATTCTAACCATCCAAAAGTACCATTTGGTGGCCCAAGTTGTTTCCCTTAAAGGATAAACAGATGTCATCTTTACAAGTGAAATCAAATAAGTTGGATGTGGATGAACACTGGATAAGAGAGGGGATATGGATGAATTTTCTGAATTATCTTCATACAATATGTATTACTGGTCCTTGTTACCTCACAAGTAAAATAGTAGCAATGCGATGTAGTCAAAAGACCACTGGTTTGATTTCTGGACCTGAGCAAATTATTTCACTCATTCATGAACCTAAAAGTACTCACCAGGTGCCCAACAGACATTTGTTGTTCAATTCTCCTACAGAAGCTGCTATAATAAAACCTGAGGGTATGGAGAAGAAGAGCCTAAGAGTTTTGATGAATAATTTAAAATTCAGTAAGATCATACAAATCTACGATCAAATTAAGGGGTATTATGCTAGGTAACTGAGCAGTATAGGAAAAGATAAGTGGCTCAAAATAAACTTAAGGGTTTGAAATAATGACATTCTATAATCTCTCGTGATCTATAGGTTGACCAAGTTCAGCTAGACAGCTTTCTTTCTTGTTTGGATTTGAGGTGTCCCATCCACACAGGAGGTAAAATGACTGGATTATGAGATCTTTAGCCTCATCAGTCCATCCTTGTTTGAATGTACAGAATGGGTGGTAAGTGTAGGCAGGTGTTACATGACTGGAGGAAGGTGTACTCATCTTCCATGCAGCCCCTTCCTCATTCTTTTTTCTGGCTGCCATGAATAAAGTAGGGCTTCTCTACCACATCCTTATCGCATAATGCTCAGCCTCACGTTGGGCCCAAATGGAGTTAGCTCTTCATAGACTGAACCTCTAAAACCTTGAGTCAGAATAAACCTTTCCTCCTAAGTTGTTCTTGTTAGGTACTTTAGTCACAGTGACAAAAAGCTGACTAACACAATCTCCTGGTAATATTGGCTGAAGCCATCTGAGAGCCCAATATTCTGGCCTTCAGATGATTCTAGCTAATATCCAATATGGTCCACTCATGTGGCTGGCATTGGATTCTGGGCTCTTTGTAGGATTATCAGCTTAGGTTTTCTAAAGGAAGAATCTCAGTTCTCCTTCAGGAGAATTCTCTGTGTAGCTTGGACTCCTCATAGCATGGTGGTCAGGTGCCAAGAAGAGGGATTTTCCAGTCTTCTAGTGAGTTCAGGAGTCAGGAGAAACTAACCATCCCTTCTTCCACATTTGATTGGTCATAGCCAGTCACAAGTTCAACTCATATCAAGGGGAGTGAAATGAATTCTGTTTCTTGATATTTATGTAGAGAGAAGAACTGGCAAAGCACTGGATGTGGGGTTGTGGATGTGTTCATCTCACTAGCTCACCTACACAGTCTTCTTGGTAACATATAAAGATATATTTAGTTCCTTGTATCAGAATGTTAAAAAAAAAAAAGGCTAATGATGAGGCTCTGGACTTAATTATACGGTAAACTAGACTGACAGCTAGCTGTAGCTGGTCAGGTGCGCCAAGACCAAGTCTCATACTGAGAAGGAGAGGGACCATGAGATTTGCGCTATGGGTATCTCAGTCAGTGAAGATGAAATACTTTTACTACTAGTTTCTCTTGAACATCCTAGGCCTACACAAGTAGCCAAGTCCACTCTTACAGTTAGCACCTCTCTCTTGTACAAAGAGGCACCTTTCTTACAAGATAATAAGTGCCTCCGTCAGGATATAGCTCACTTGCCTCTGGGATATGAGCCAAACAGCTAGGTCAGATAATATCATAATCCAGTTGGGTAAATTCTAGGTCTGCTAAAAGAAGAGGGAGTCTATAGATGGAAGGAGCTTGGTCACCTAGCCAGCAAGCATGACCAGAGGTGAGAGGATGAGTTTAATAGGATCTTGAGGGTCTTGGACCAGAAAGAGAGGGACATAAAGTTTAACAAGGAACAGCTTATTGATATGAAACAACGACTTACAATGTAGGACTTAACTCTGTGGAAAGGACCTAAGAATCTAGTACTAATATGTTGTTAAGACAGTTCTTGGAAATGTAGAGGAAATAATGCTCCACACCATGGCAGACAAGAGAAAAAAGGATCAAGATGTACAGTTCCAAGTCTATGTTCCAGATTGTATGAAGATCTGAAAACCCACAATAGTATCATATTCTGTCCTCGAGAACACAAGGTTTGCTAAAGTCATAAGAAACCCACTAGCTACACAGGCATAACCAACACTGAGATGCTTGGTGGTGCTGTCCTCCAAGGTCAGGGTGAATCAGAGGAGAAGTTGTTATACAGCAATGTTTCTAATAGCAGTGGTGGGCAATTATCATCAAGAATGGCATTTGGAATGGTAACCAGGGATTGCTTAACTATATAGGGAGATAGTTAATAAAACTCAGCATTCTTTGTGGGAAAGATTAATGGAAAGCTTTTGTTTGATTATGTGATCAAAACAAATCAGAAACAAATAATCATGAAGTTGAGAATAGTTTTCCCAATAAAGTTATGATCCCTTGCCCAATTCTTATACCTGAGCAAGTTCTTAGACTCTAAACCCACTAGCTGAAAGAAAAATGGGGTTCCTATGAAAAAGGAACCTGAAACTTAAAGCAAGTATATATGTTGATGAAAGGGGCCCAAAGACCAGGAAACTGCACACAGGGGAAGGGGAATACACGTCAAGGACTGTTGGATGTAGTACACAAGAGTACAGCCATCAAAGCATGATTTGCCTTGTTGGTCAGAGGCCTAGAAAGAAAAAGAATGAAAGACTGGTAAAAAGAAAATCTGGGGAAGAGAAACCTGGAAAAGATATAAGGCAATGAGCAGCATATATAAAGAGCTTGGAAATCTTTCTATTACATGTTATAGCCTGCCAGGGAGCAGTCATCATAGAAGAGGCAGTACTCAACCAAGCAGAATATAGCTTGGTTAGCTGATATCAGGAAGTCTGTGCCATGATCACTCCAAGGGCAACCGAATGGGCACATAAACAGAGTGGCCATGGTAGCAGATATGAGTGTTATTAATGGGTCCAACATCACGGACTCCAACTCATCAAAGCTGATCTACCAACTGCCCCAGACACATGTCATAGTTTCCAGCAACAGAGACCCATGCTGATAACATGAACACAGAACTATTTCTCAAGGAGGGCAATGAAACATTTGGCAAGCTAAAATACACTGTACATGCTCCCCTCTGGAAGAAGCAGTGATTCTTCCTAACTGGAATTGAAACATATTCCATGTATGAGCTTGCATTGGCTACCCAAAGGATCTCAGACAGCACTACTGTACATGATGGAGTGTTTGATAGACTGGCACAGGCTCGTACAGGACATTGCACTGAATCAGGGCACCACCTTCATCAAAGGGGGTTTCAAAGTGAAGTATGACTATAAGGAGCCACAACTCCTATCACATATCATACCCCAACACTGCTAACCTAACCAAGGATTGGTGCACCCTCTGAGGTTGCAAGGTGGTGTCAGGTTGGGATGCTGTATGTCATGGGTACAATATACACACTAAATTATGACTATTTAGGAACCACAGGGTAGGTATCAGAGTGGCTTATCTGTCATCTCTCTAAAGACTCATGTGAAAAATTTGTGCTTCCTGCACCCAAAACTCAAGGTTTTGATCTAGAACTCTAGGAGAAACACTTTCAAAGAGGACCAAGGGAAAATAAAACATTAAGCAAAGGCTCCCTCTCAGTCACTCTGAGCTCCTTGTATAGAGAAACTAAAAGAAATGGAAGGAAGTCAAAATTCTGGTAAGAATATTTGATTCTGATCATCAGGAGGAGACATGGCCAATGTTTCACAATGGAGCAGGAAAGGACATGTTGGACACTCAGGTAATTCACTGAGGCATTTCTTATATTCCCCTGCCGAACGGTGACAGTTAAATAGATAATTGCTAAATCCTAAGAAGGGCATAGTGTTTGGGAACTCAGACCCCTCAGAGATGAAGATCAGGATCACTCCATCCAGTTATCCACGAAGTAAGCAAAAGTGCTAATTGAGGGTGAGGGGGATCTAGAATTGGTGGAAGAGGAAAGTGAAGATGAGTTATCGGTTGTGGCCCAGAGACCAGCTGCTTGGTTAAAACTTGGCTCACTCCATTAGCTCCTCTTCTGCAAGGGTCCCCAAACCCTGGAGGAACTATTTCTCAGATTAAATGAAGTAGATAGATCCCAGTGGCCCAGCAAGTGGAGTAGACGCTAAGAGCACTGCCCAGGTTCCTCTTCAACAATAAGATGGGCAGGACTCTGTTCTCTTGCCTATTTGGGTCACACAATTCCATTGTTCTTTGTGGGATTGGATGTAGACTCTGGGCCACTACATCTCAATTCAAGTTCCCCTCCTCGCTCACACACAATGTCACAGGGGCTCCCCAGTAAATTTCCTGTATGTCCATCTCCATCTCAGTGTCAGTTTCTGGGAAGCTAATTTAAGCCAAACACTAATGAGTACACACAGTATATTGTATTTGTATAAACACAGGTAGAAATAAACATAGGTTAGACATGAGGACAGAGATTTTCTTTGTGGGGAAATAATGGTTTGAAGAGGGGATAAAAGGGCTTTGGAGAAATGATACTGTTGTGCTTCTTATTTGGATGTTTCTGACATGAATGTGACCACTTTGAAAACTCATCGAGCTGAGCAATTATGATTATAATACTCTTGCAACTATTTTATACATCAAGAAAATGCTTTTCAGAAGCCTACATTTCCCAGTCCTTCTGGACAAGTCAGAAATTATTTCACTTCAGAAGTAACACAAGATTACCAATATGAACATGAATTATCTTAGGCTGTGAATCCAACAGTCTTATGTACAACATCAGACTTAGATACTTACTAGCAATGAGAAGCTCGTCAAACTTTTCTGCTCTATTTACCTAGGCTTTTTAGTCTCCAATATGAGCAAAAACAGTACCATGTGGAATTGTTGAGATAGTCCTTTAAAAGAACTGAGGATAAAATGTTAAAGTAGAATAAAAAAATAACTCATAGCATTAGCAATTATGAAAATATGATTTCAATTTCAAATATGTAGAATTATACCTTTATATGATGCTTAGTATATAAATAAGCCCAGTTATCATGATATATATTTAGCCTGTGACAAGGAGAGTGATTAAGAATGTAGACTCCATTTTTTCTCAGCAAAGACTAGGTGACATCTTCATATTATCAAATGAATATGGGCTACAAAATTTGACATTTTTATATCTGAATTCTGACTGCTAATTACTAGCTATATCAACTGGCAAAAGTTGCTGATCTTTGGTAACTATAGTCTTTCATTTCTACAATAAGAAGGATGATGCTCATTCTATGTGATTTCTTGTGCTGTTACAGAAAATAGCGTTGTACTTAGAATATTGTTTCAGTCAAAATAAAAACTTTCCACTCCTCTTGCTGATGGCCAAGGACATATATTTACCTAATGGCTGCTGAAATTAAAGGATCAATCTATATTCAATGAATAGTTTTTTAAAGAGACTTTAAATCAAGTACCATTGTCATGTTTTGTAATCCTTAGCACCTAGCACAGAGATTTGTATAATGTATTACTTGGTTTTGATGAATGAGACACAAATCATAATAGAATATGAGTCCACAATTGAAATCATAGTATCATATTCTGGACAACTTTCCCAATTAGCATTTTACAATTTGAGTCATGGGATTGATTAAGAAATGTAATATGACAATGTTTTATAAAATATGAATTACAAATATATTACAGTATTTAAAATGTTAAAGTTTATTTTATTACCTGCCTTATAAAATAAGCATTCCAAAATGAAATTTTTCTAAATCAGAAAGATTACATGCAATAAATCAGGTAACAGATTTATAAAGTTCATTAGGACACAATTCTACATACTGAATTGACTTTTAGTACTGAGTTAAACTCAAGTTTCAAAGAACAAATATTAAGTTTTTACTTTAAATTTGATCCATCATTTTCTGTTGTTAAAAAATGAGCTTGACATAACATAGATGATACAGATTATAAATTTTGGCTGATATAGTTTCAAAACTAAGCTCTGTCATTTACTAACTTTGTGTCTTGAGCTAAGTTTCTTATCTCTCTGAATCTCAGTGTTTTTGTCTGCAATATGGGATTATCACCATCCTCAGAGGGTAACTATAAAGAATAGAAATGATATTAGGAAAGAGCCTAAAATACACTGAAAGACAGGAGTTCAATAAAGGGGAGCTATTTATATCATGACATTTGCATTATGAATTATATTGGCAAGTGCCTAAGAATTGATTTAGTTTTAGTTTTTACAGAGCTTGTCAGTTCTCTTTCTCGTTCTCCCTCTCATTTAATCGCATTAAAGTTTCACAGTAAAATATAAACCTGCAGTTCTATTCATTCTGTTTATGCTGCTCAATAAACACATTACAGTATTTCAATTCTGGCACTAGTATCTTGGCAAGCATTCTGGCTAGAATATATTTTATGCTTCGAGACCTAAATGCATAGTGACATATTAATACATCATGAAATTCTACAAAGATGCAATGGCCTCTAAGAAAGAACAAAGCATATGTTCACACTTCAGCATACAATATTGTCCATCCTGTCACTATTTATTGTCGTGTGTCCTGGCAATTGTGTCCTTCATGGATAAATTATAGTAACTTCAAGTTTTCATAGATGAGCTTAATACCAAAGTTAGATGGTAACAGGACACTATTTTGAGTTGTGCTACATTAGAAAGGAGTATCAAAATAAGCATCTTTTATTAATATTGAATTTGTACTTTGAATTCTTTTCACTAACGAGAAATAAAAGAATTGCATGTTGATATCAACCATTTTTCAGTTCAAGAATGGTACAATAAGAATTTGTAGAACACACACCATGAACTTTTAAAAAATATTTAACATGTTCAGTTAATATCTGTGAAATAGTAAGAAATCTACAAACTGTCAATACATATATAACACCTACATCATTCCATATGGCCAAAGGCAATGCTCATTAACTTTCTATTTAATTACAGTGATAAAGGGTAAAAGATCCTGTTATCAGTTTTTGGAAGATTAACAAAGATGCTAGAGGAATTACACACTAATCACAAAGTGCACTTTGCCTGTTTTCCAATCCATCAAGGACAGACTCCACAGTCATGCAGACCTGGTTTCAGACATGAGGTCACTTTTATTTTTCTTGAAGCCTACAAAGCATTCTATGTTACAACAAAACTAAACTGACCTTTCAAACATACAGGGACTTGATATTCATTCATTAGCTTCAGGGTTAGAAGTCAGACATACACATGGTTGTGTTTATTCATGTTGCAATTTTCTATATTCATTGGAGGAGGTTCCCCATCTTATTCAGGAGGTCTTCAAATGAAAACTATTTTCATAATAATTCTAAAATGTTATTTCCACTTTCTGCTCTCTTTCCCTCATGAGTTTACAGTGGAATATTAAAGAGGTTATATGATGTGACTGAAACATGGCAACCCTCTGAATTTAGAAAGCAGATATGAGACGTGTTCTATGGATCTCTAAAACTAGACAATAAATAGGTTTGGAAAATTGCAAAACAATCACAAAATACTTCTCATTAAATATATTTGGTCCTAAAGTATGTTTAATTTTTAAAAATGTTTTGCTTATATGTTTGAGTTTATAACTCTTATTTTTAAATGAATTTATTAAATTATTTAAAAATAACTCAGTTTTAATTTCCAATACAACAACTGTTAATAAATACAACTCACACAAACAAAAGAATCCTTGGAGTTTCCAGTACATTTTAAGACTAAAGAGATCCTGAAATTGAAAGGTTTTCATAGTTTCTGCCTTAATATAATGATTCAGTAGAAAGTAAGAGCTCTGGGAACTCCCAGTTTTCACTCAAGGATAAAGAACATCAAGAAGAAATCACTCTCAGCCGGAGGATGGCGCATGCCTATAATCCCAACACTTTGGGAGGCTGAGACAGGAGAATCGCAAGTTCAAAACCAGCCTCAGCTACGGCAAGGCACTAAGCAACTCAGTGAGACCATCTCTACAGAAAATACAAAATGGGACTGGGGATGTGACTCAGGCTCAGTGGTACCCCTGAGTTCAATCCCCAGTACCAAAATAAAAGAAGAAGAAGAAATCACTCTCATATTTACATATATTCCTTGACTTATTTTGGGGTTATGTTCTGATAAACCATTGTAAACTGAAAATATCCTAGGTTGAAAATACATTGAATATAGCTAAGTTACTAAACATCATAGCTTAGCCTAGCTTGCCTTAAATGTGCTTAAAAAACACTTACAGAATTAGCCTCTGATTGACAAAATTCAGTTACCACATTATATAACAGAGTTCAATATCTCATGCCATTTATTGCGTATGGCACCAAAAGTGAAAACCAGAACAGTTGTATAGGTTCACTTTCACACCATTGTTTAAGGGGGAGAAAAATTTAAGTAGAACCAGGAACCATCTGTGTAATATATACACAAATGAAAGAATTTCACAGGTTTTCTTGAACCCATTGGAGAACTGAGGTTGTGACAGGCAAACAACTCGCCAACATTTAAGAAGAGACAGCTGACTGCAGTATGAGTCCACTCAGTATTGACCCTAGAAACCAGTAACGAGTGTCCAGATGGGTGTTGGAGGTCAAGAGTGAAGGGTCAATAGAGAAGACTCTGGGGGCCAGAGATATTGGAGGAGTTCACACCTTCTTCAGATGTCTTTCTCCATGTGTCTAACCAGGCACTAGCAAAAGTTGAGGTAAAAGTTTAAAGAAAAATTTAGAGAAACCAAGAATCATAGTAGACCTGTAACCAGAAGACAGTGGCATGCTAAAGAAACAAAAGGCCAACCCAGAATTCAGTCACCAGTGAAAACGTCTTTCAAAATCGAAGCAAAAATTTCTCAGAGAAACAGAAAATTTAGGCCAGCAGACCGACCCAAAAAGAGGTGATAAAGAAGGTTCTTCAGGCAGAAGGAATATGCTAGTTCACAGAAACTTGGACTCACATAAAGAAATGGAATGCTGAAATGGAATCAGTAAAAGTAAAATAATATTATTTTTTCTTATTTTCATTTGTTCTGAAGCATAAATGTAGTAACATATTATGTGTATGTAAATGTATGAAACTAACAACACAAAGGATGTGTGAGAGAAATTAGGACCTTACATATGAGATGGTATGATAGCTTTGAAGGTAGGCCTTAGTCAATTAAAGATGTATATTGCAAATCAAAGAACACTAAAAAAATAACAATGTCTAGATAATAAGTTAATACAAGAGATAAAATGGAATTATAACACTAAATTTATAGAAGAAGGGAATAAAAGAGAAAAGTGGGAATAATAGATGGGACAAATAGAAAACACCTAACAGAGATGATTTAAAAAAAAATCAAGGCCTCAATATAGGCTGTCTGTAGAAATACACTTTAAAGATATAGATCAATTAAAAGTAAATGGCTGGAAAAAGATAAACTATGGAAGAACTAATCCAAAGAAAGTTGTAGTAGCTATACTAATAGTGGATAAAGTAGACTTCAAAGGAAGGAATAAATATATATTATAATATATATTTGTATTATGATAAAAACAGACATCACGTCTTGATAAAAGCATTGACTCTCCAAGAAGACATAACAATCCTAAATCTGTATGTGCCTTATACCA
The DNA here is from genome assembly GCA_004024805.1 of Geosciurus inauris. Classification (NCBI taxonomy): domain Eukaryota; kingdom Metazoa; phylum Chordata; class Mammalia; order Rodentia; family Sciuridae; genus Geosciurus; species Geosciurus inauris. The sequence goes on from PVHX01003812.1 coordinate 125,765, forward strand.
GAGCTTCATAAGACATGAAGCTAAAAGTGATAGAACATAAAATTAGACAAATATACTTCAACACTTTTCTCAAGTAACTGGCAAATAGGTACATAATAAATCAGTAAGGGTATAGAAGATCTGGGCAATATTGCCAACCAACTTGACAAAATTCACATTTTATAGAACACACCTCCCAATGACACCAGAATACACAATCTTTTCCATTACACATGGAACATTCATCAAAATAGACTATATTTTTGGTCTATAAGAAGCTAAAAATACTTTTACATAATAAAAGTAATACAAAGTATATTCTCTTAATAATCTGTGAACCAAAGAGGAAGACTCAGGGGAAAAGAACAAATATTTTGAACCAAATGGAAATGAAAACACAACATACCTAAATACATGGGACACAGCTAAAGCAGTATTTAGAGAAAAGTCTACAGACTTAAGATAATTATATTCGAAAAATAATGGTTCTCCAGTCAGATTGATAGTGTTAAATTTGGGTCCACTCTATACTAAATGTGTGATCTTAGGCAATTTGCTAAACTGTCAGTAGATCCAATTCCTCACTTCTAACATCAAAGTAATAACAGTTCTTACTTTCTAACGGCATTGCAAGCATTAAATGTAACTTATAGAGAACTCTAAGTACAGTGTTTACTAAAAACCAGATATTTTGGGTTAATGTCTAATAATTAGCAAACATTTGGTAGGAACTTGAGATGAGGTGACATAGTCCTTATGCTCAAGAACCTCAGAGTCTAATGGGAAGACAAATTTTACTTCTAGCAAGTGGGTGTTTCTCAGAGATGGCAGATCTTGCATCACGGTTTAAAGAAGTAGGGGTTAGCTAAACAAAGAAAGATACTCCAGAAAGAGAATATTCTGAGCAAAGCGGGACATTGTGAGCGCATGTGCAAATTTGGAAGCTGCAATTGGTTTAAATTACTAGAACACAGTTTTCCAAAAACAGAATGGCAGGCAGGTGTAGAGGCAGGAACAAAGAGTCAACAACCTCATTTCTCATTATTAAACATGGAGATTATCTGGGAAATCAGTGCTGAGTAACAAGTTGGCACAACTAGTTTTTCCTAGAAAGAAGCCTTGGTTGCATTACAAAGGATGTGTAAAAGGTGGCTGGAGATAGTTAGAGGGTGTGCAAGGGAGTAAGAAAGTAGCTATCACAGATGTGATAGAGGATAGTATCTCATCATGCACTAGAGTAAAGTGGAGAGAAAGATGGCTTATCAAGAATGTCTCACAAATGATTTCTTATAGAGGTGATAAATGAAAAGATGCATGATTCTGGCTTAACCAACTGATTGGAAGGAGGTATATGAATCACCATGGCAGATAATTAGGGTGGTGGGAGAAGAAGATGTAGGGTTTATCAATAGGATATGCTATGTTTGAAGTGCCACAGATACTATGGTTTTGAGGTATTGAAAAAAAAAAAAAAAAAAACTATCCAGAATGCTACTAAGTCTATATACTCCAGCAATGAGATGCTAGTTAAAAATGTGAATTGAGATTTATCAATGCATAGTTATAATTGAAGTCTTGAGCATGGATGAGACCTTCTTAGTAAGGGAACTTGGGGGAAGACAGAGCCAGGGTAATGATTTGAGACTCTGGGATCTGTTGATGACAAAGTAATAAAAAAGAGACAATTATATGTAGGATTTAAAGATCAAGCAGAAACTTGACCAAGTACAGATGATTCTTGAGATTGCAGTTCAGAAATTTTTCCCTCTGAACTGTTATAGCACATTAAGTCCTCCCTTATTAGTGAAAGGTATGTTTCAAATTTCCCACAGTGGATGCCTGAAACCTCATACAGAACTGATCCATACATAGACCGTTTATCCCTAAAAGTACACACCCATTATAAAGTTTAATTTATAAATCAGGCACAATAAAAGATCAACAAAAAAAACCTATTTTAATAATAAAATAGAACAGCTATAGCAATGTATTGCAATAAAATAGCCAGCTTCACTATTCGTATGCATTGGGTCCATTATTAAACAAAATAAGGCTTACCTGAACACAAACACTGCTCTACTGTACAGTCTATCAGATAACCTAAAGGGTTACCAACAGGTAGACAGCTTATACAGAGTGGATACACTGAACAAAGGGATGATCCACATCCCAGGTGAGATGGAGTAGGGTGGCTCAAGATTTCCTCACATTGCTCAGAATGGTGCACAATTTAAATTTTATGAATTGTTTATTCTGGAATTTTCCATCTAACATTTTCAGGCTGCAATGACTGCAGATTATTGTAACCACAGACATGAAACCACAGGCACTACTTATCATTTCTGCATCAGTGAAATCTCTCTAGTGCTGTATGAATTTTCTTGGGCTGGTGTCACAAATCATCACAAAATTGCGAGTTAAAACAAGAAATTTATCCTGGAAGCCAAAAATCCAAAACCAAGGTGTCAACAGGACCACACTCCCTCTGAAGCCTCCAGGGAAGATCCCAATCCTTGCCCTTTTCAGCTTCTGATCACTCTCAGTATTCCTCAGCCTGCAGACATATATATAACATACTCATTGTTTTATTTTATATTTACTTTGTGGTATATCATATTTTATAGTTTAAATGCAATATATATATAATCATATAGTTTATAGTTTATAAATAATATAGATATATGTAATGTATATTATATAAATATCAATATATGTTTGCAATATATTATATAGAAATAAATATAATGCACATTATTAATATAGAGTGTTATTACAAGAAAAAACATCAAAGTGGAAATACAATTCCAAATTTGACTAGTGAAAGGATTCAAAATATCAACAAAAAGTTATAAAATGGCATGTATAGTATGGTCATATTTTAGAAAAAAAGGTACATCTAAAAGAACTTAGATGAATTGATCACACAAATATTAATGTTAGTAGGATCACTGGAATTTTGTTTATTCTTTTTTTCCTATGGGTTTGACTTCTTCTACAGAGAACATATTTATAACACTTTTAAATAATTAGAAAGTGCATTTTTTTGTTAAACACATAATTTCCCCAAAATATGTCAGCCTTAAAATTTCAGATAAGTGAATGTAAGTTAGCCATAAAAGAAAGATTATTTAGAAAGTTAGTAAAACGAATCTGAAAAAGTTAAATATTTGTTTTCTAAATATTACAATGTCCAAGTACCAAAGAAATCAGTATCACCTATGTAAAGTATTAAATCTAGCATTATTTGTTCATATCCCTTCAAATGAGAAAAAATCCTTTATTACTGAGTATAATAAACACTCATTATTTAAGGAAAAGCTAGCCAGTAACTGTAAATATATTCTATGAGCCATTTAAGAGGCAATTATGTGTGCCTGATAAATAAGACTGAATGAACCATCTATAAACTTAAATTATATGTATAAATTATGAAATTTAATTGTTTCTGGAAGAGGCTCTACTATTATTAAGCATCATGATTAGTGACGCTGTTGTCCACAAATGAATCTTTCAAGACTTATTTTGATTCATATTTAACTCACAAAATAATGATCATTTATATACTACCAGTACAGAGTTGATTTTATAGCTGAAATCCCCCCAAATATCATGAAATTGCCATATTGCTATCATTAAATGTGATCCACCAGTTCTTCCTAAAGCAATAAATATTTGCTTCTTCATCTGGAAAATGGATTAATCAAAAAAGGTCCTCTTAGAGCTTTCTGGAGAACTCTATGTAACTTAACAAAATGAATAATGGAAATTGTGTAGTGTTCACTGGCAGAACATTTGCATTTCATATTAAGGTGAGAAGTAGCGCACAATTAATTTAACAACTATGAAATTGAGTAGTTGTTAACAAAAAATTTAATTCACTCTGTGACTGTGTGCAAAGCATTTCACAATAAGGTAATGATTTTTCTAAATTATTGTTGTGAGTTATAATCCCCAACCTTTTCCAACAAAGTATAGTAGATGATTCAACTTTGTTAAAATCATAAACAATCTAAGAGGAAATTTTTCAAATTCATATTTGATCAACAGAATTTGCTAGGTTATTCTTAATGTCTGATAGAAAACTAGAGTAGATGTTCATTCAGGCTTTTATGGTCCAGGAAACTCCACAATCCACAAATGAGCCTCTTCTGATGCAGAATCTAACCATCAAGCAGCTATTTCAATCCTGTCCCTTCACAGGAATCTTAAAATGTTGCTAACCCAGAACAACATATAGAGACGCCGTAGAAAAGGTGACATACCTGCAGGATCCCGAGGACATGAGACAATAGATAAGTAGAAGGTAGCCAGAAAAAAAAACAAAAACAAAAACTTTTCAATGCCTATGGGAGAAGGGAACAGATAATTTGAAGTCACAAGAATTTACTAGGCCCTTGGTGGAGGTGATACAAGATGATCCTTACAAATCAAAAGGATCTAAGCAAGCTTTTTCTCCTAATTTTTCATGACTCCAGATAATCAACTGAGATAACAACAGGCAAGGGACCCAAATCTCATGACCCCCAATTTCTCATTCCAGTTTATAGACAGCTTAAATATTAACAAGCATTTTTGGAATTCACCTCTTCTGCTTCATATGTCATCTTCCCAGTTTTATTATTACAAAAAAAATGATTTAATATACATTTGCAAGCTAGGCATAGTGGTAAATGCCTATAAGCCCAGTGACTTGGGAGACTGACAGGAGGACTGCAAGTTCGAGGCGAGTCTCAGCAACTTACTGAAATGCTATCTCCCAAAATGATAAAAACAGCCAGGTGCGGTGGTGCAAGCCTGTAATACCTGAAGCTCCAAAAGCTGAGGTAGATGCATCTCAAGTTCAAAAGCCAGCCTCAGCAACTTAGTGAGACCCTGTCTCTAAATAAAACAAAAAGGGGTAGGGATGTGGCTCAGTGGCAGAGCATCTCTGAGTTCAATTCTCAGCCTGTGAGTGTGTGTTTATATAAATATATACATATGCATTTGCAAATATGCACATTTGATGAAAACATAACACCATAGGGAGATAAAGGAACCATTAATATTTTAAAGGATAAATTTAGTAATTTATACTGCAATCTCTTAAATTTTTTTTTTTTAAAAACCTCTCTGGGAATGCCTTCAAACTGTGAGCAAATACTGAGTGAATTGTTCTCTGTGAGATTCTGACTCAATTCATGACACATCTGAAAGTGCAGTTATTAATCACAAACTGGAAAAAAAACAAAGTAGTAGTTTTGCTTACGAATTTATTTCTTAAGAATGTATTTCTTAAGCAATGCTTTTATCTTTTCCTTTTTTTAAAGGACAGTACAAGTACGAGATGCAGTGAAGTTGACTAAATGTGTACCTTATTCTTCATTTACTTTCCAAAAACCAATTTATTGCTAGATTCCTCTAGCAGCATGCATCTAATATTTATTGCCATTGTTTATTCTACAGAATAAATTAGAGACTTCTTTCAAATTGAAAATTGTAGTTACTTCCGTCTTTTACTCCAATGCATCTTTAATGCCTAGTATACACCAAACTCTCTAAGAATCCAAGAAAATAAACAGAGCAACATACTCCTCAGTGGGGTAAAACTGACTGGATTTTCTTTATCTATTCATTATTATTTCTTCAAGTTCAAAATCAACAAAAAAAAAAATCGAAAACCAGTACAATATTTAAGTTTAAAAAATAGTTCCTCAAATGATCACTATTCAGTTAAGTTGAGCCGGGAACAGTGGTGCATGCCTGTAATCTCAAGGGCTCAGAAGGCTGAGGTAGGAGAATTACGAGTTCAAACCCAGCCTCAGCAAAAGAAGGTGTTAAGCAACTCTGTGAGACCCTGTCTCTAAATAAAATACACAATAAGGCTGGGGATGTGGCTCAGTGGTCCAATGCCGTTGAGTTTAATCCCTGGTAGGCCCCCTCTGAAAAAAAGAAGAGCTTAGTTGACTCATAAGAGAGCAAAATAATATACTGTGGATTTTTTTAATCCAATTTTACAACTGTTTAATATTGGCCACAATACTGGAAAGTTGAACATTGACAACTAGCCATGTTCCTGTGTTTACTGGAGCTAAAAGAGAGCACAAACTCCTACTGTCTTACTGTTGGTACTAAGGTGAAGGACAGTGGCAGATCAACTTCCCAGGGACTGGCCTGAGAGTATAGCCACTATGACAGTACTTGAGGACACAACCACTGTGACACAGAATACCACCTTGCAAACAGAAGGGAACCTCTGCTAAAGATGCTTTCCAACCTGCTCAGATATAAAACACTGATGCAATACTCTAGACCAGTAGATGGAACTGCTTTCAGGAATGCAAAAAATTACCCCCTCTATTTTTCATTGCCAAATGCTTTTCTTTCTTTTTTTTTAATTGACATATAATGATTGTACAAATGTATAAGCTACCTTGTAATGTGTTGGTACATGTTTACATTGTATCAGCCTATACACATTGCATATGTTGTGAAGTATACATACATCAGATTTTAATACATACATTCAAATCAGGGCAATTAGCATATCTATAACTGATGAAAACATTTATTATTTCTTTGTGGTAAGACATTCAGAATCCTCTCTTCTAGCTAGTTTGAAATATACATTATTAACTGCAGTCACCCTACTATACAATTGTACACAGTAAATTATTTCCCCTAAGTATACTTTGTACCCATTGACCAGTGTACTATTCCCCCATCTCCTCTTCCCATCAATAGTCCCCAGTCTCTGGTATCCACTATTTCATTCTTTACTTCTACAAGATCAGTTTTTTTAGAGTCCAAATCTGATAGATACCATGTGGTATTTGTCCTGTGGCTGGCTTATTCCACTTAATGTAATGTCCTCCAAGTTCATCCTTGTTGTCACAAATAGTAAGATTTCATTTTTTATGACTGAATAGTATTCCATTATGCATATATACCACATCTTTATCTGTTCCTAAATTGATGGAGACCTAGGTTGATTTCATATATTGTAAGTAATGTCATGGTAAACATGATGGCAAGGAATTTCTTCAACATAATGATTTCAATTCCTTTAAGTACATGCTCAGTAGTGGAATTGCTGGATTGCATGGTAATTCTATTTTTAATTTTTTGAGAATTACCATACTGCTTCCATAATGGCTAAAGTAATTTGAATTTCCACCAATAGTGTATCAGGGTTTCCTTTTCTCCAAAACACTTTTTCATTCATTCATTCCCACATTCATTGAACACCCACTACAGGTTAGTATTGCATCAGGTACTGAGAACACTGTGGCAACAAGGACAGAAGTGGCCCCTGCTTTCATGGAAATCGAATAGAATAGACTGAAGGAGGTTGGAAGGAAAGAGGACAACCCTACTCCTACCTCTCTCCCTGTGCAAATCTAACACAATGACATTATACTAGTTTTACAGTTACTCTCACAGAGGCTCACATTAAGGCTCCTCTACTATCACTTAATGAATTTCTTGCACTTGTCTTTTGTCCCTAACACGATAGTAAACTGCTTGAGGTCAGGAGGCTCTGTACCACAGACATTTCTATAACCTTCTCTGATACCCAATTGCCTAGTGATACACATTGACTGAGTCTTTTTCCTGCAAAATGGGTAAGATCATATTCTCCTCCACATAGAAGCACTGTCAAAAGGAAGTTGGGATACCCAGGTCACTCTCAGGATAAAAGCAGATAAAGGTTCTCAGTAGAACAGAGTGGCCATGGGTGGCTGTTAGTCATGGAACCACACAGCGGGCAATCCACGTGCACAGGAACCACAAAACCCTTTCTGCAACCCTGCTACCCTAACCCCCATCCCCACACCCTTCATGAACCTAAGAAATCAGTGTTCCTGATTTGATGCTGTTATTGAGAACATAAAATCGCTTAAAAATCGCTCCCCAGATGGTCTTCGGAAGGCATCTTAAAGCCTTGTCTTGTTCATGCTCTGTTAAAAGTTCAGAAAGCTTCTTTCAATATAAAAATTCTAGTAGTAATTGCCTCTGCTTATGAATTCTTGCATCATGTTCTGCTTATACTCTTGGACCAAGGGACAGATTTATTGATTTAGAAGGACTGTCTTATTCATAAAGGACTTAAAGAGGATAAAATATGTACCATATTGATAGAGAAGTAGAGACAAGTGGTTAAGAATGCTGAGTCTGAAGCCAAGCTTCTCATGTTCACGTCATCCCTCTGCTGATTCAACAAGTTACGGCTTGTGCAACCATGGATTATTCTTGCCTCAATTTCAATATCTATAAAGTGGGGATACAAATATAACTACAGCATAGGTTACTGTAAGAATGAAGAATACCTTAACAGGCTTAGCAAAGGAACATCTTTCTAGAACAAAACAGGACATTAGGAGATATTCAATATCATTTAACACTTATGTTTGAATTATCTACTCAATTAGGTATGAAATCATGCAAAACCAATAAGATTAGGTGCCTTCTAGATACTAAGTAGCAATGGTTAAAAGGTAAATAATTGTAATGAAAGAGAAAATATATTAGGTGAAATTAAAAGCATGTAAAATGAATAAAAGGCAAATGTTGAGACATGATTATGAGATTAATATTGGAAGCATTATAGATCTCTAGTTAGCAGCAATAGAAGGTGTTAAAGTAGTGGATTTGGGAAATGACAGTGTGGTCGGAGTATATAATGAAGATGCAAGAAAACTGAGACGGGAAAGTTTCAGAGTTTTCATCATCTTGTAAACGTAAGAACAAGGTGAGCCACAGACACAGTCGGAAATTAATTAACCAAATGGAGCAGAGAGACTGTCTTTCCATGCTGGTGATATCATATCAAGCAAAGCCACACGCAGAGGAAATGAAGAATAAGTGGGGACAGAGCAACAAGCAGATGGGTTCCGTCCACCTTGGGAAAAGGTCGGTGGTGGAACTGGGAGGAGAGTTATGCAATAAATAAAAGACGGGACCTGGAGGAACACCCTTGGCTATATCAAATTTGCAAGCTTCAGATCCTGACTACTGCAAATCCAGCAGCATAAGTAAAATAGTTGAAGATCCACATTTCCACCACTCCTATACTGGTCCTCATGATGCAAAGAAGGGAACTTAGAATGGTAGACGACTTCTTTTGGAAGACTTTGTATATTGTCTAGGCTTGAAATCCAGACTGGGTCCCTGGCTGCCATCAAAGAGGCTGGAAACCACCCAAAGGGAGTGGGAAGGTGGGGGTTGATGGGAACCAACCGAGAGTCCCTAGGCCCATTCAATCCAGCTGCAGATAGAAAAACCATTTGCTGCTGTCACCCACTGCTCTGAGCTACTCTGGGATGGTCACAAGTTTGAATTGCAATTTGTTGGGAGAATGCTGAGCTCATAGTAGATCCTAAAATAAACTTGGTCTTCAAACTTTATCCCTTCTGATCATTAATATCTGACAGCCCAAACCCCAGAGTCCTCATGGGAACTGTAATGCATGGAATGACCCCATTGTGTCAATGTCCAGTGTCTCATTACAAAATAATTTCATAAAACAAAGATGATCTTTAACATCGAACCTGAATATCAAATTTTCAGATCAGTGATCATAGAAGGGGTATTGTATTAAATTCCCACTTAACTTTGAGCACTTACTGAGTCTTCCCAAAAGATGTTCTGCTTCTCTGAGTTTATTCATTTGCTCTTAGTAACAAGTTTTTAGAGCAAAGCTGCTCTTATTTGTTTCTGTGGAAGGTGCAGTTCTAGGGTTTCTAAAAGTTGTTCACCACATCAAAATAAAAAAAATGTCATTACCACATCAAATCTCTGGGGCAGAGAACAATCTATAATGTAGCCAGGCTGCATCACCGGTCTTGTTCAATGTCCTGCTATAAAGCAGAGGCAGAGCACTTTTCCACCATGGGCCATAAATGAGTTTTCAAATTGTGAAAATTTCAAACCAACCCTAAGAGTAGCAATGTTATTGCTGCTATAAACCTTTGGAGCATAATTTGTTAGGTCAATATATCATTTCATAAGCAAGATTTTACTATATTCTTTTCTAGTATGAGCTAAAAGATCAGGATAAAAAAACTGAATAAATTGAACTTCATTTAATTAATTCAAGATTGTCATTAAATATTAAAGAACATGAAGTTGTTATTGCTGAATTCAGCAACAACCATCACTCTGAATGTGTGAAAATCTCTCTCCAGTTATAAAGACTTTAGACTTTCTGCATGTAAACTGTGTCAAGTTTTTCTTGATCATTTTCTCCAAAGTAAAGAAAATGTCTTGATTTTTGTACTCTGCTGTAATATTGCAAGTGTTTTTCTTACAGATAAATATTAGACCCCAAATCAAAATAAAAATAATGTTTCAATGCTGATATATTCAACCACCAGATTGGCAAAAATTAAGAAAGCTGGTGACACTAAGTGTTGGCAAGGATTTAGAACACTGGGGACTCTTATGCACCACTGTGAGAGTCTAAATTGGCACAGCTACTTTGCAAAACAGCTGGGCATTATCTTGTAAATCTGGCACACTGTGTAGTCCATCCTTCTGCATATATTTATCATAAGACATGTATAAGAACGTGTGTGGCTGCCTGGTTTCATAGCAAAAACAAGTAAACAAAATAAAACAACTGTTAACCAAATGTACAATAATGAGAGAGTGGATGAACAAATTGTGGAATGGTCCTAAACTGCAATTGGTAAAAGACTGAAAATATATCCACTGTGTACATCAGTATGCGGGAATCTTCAAAACGTATTGTTAAATAAGAAAAAGCAAGTTGCAGGAGAGTACATATACTTTGGTTCTATGTATATATTATATAAGTATATGATATATATATATAATATATATCAAAAGAAAATATTTATATTTTGATAAGTCAAACGCAGGCAAGCCCCCCTCAAAAATAAATTGTTTAGGAATAAGGCAGATAATGGC
>PVHX01003813.1:0-21256 GCA_004024805.1 Geosciurus inauris
TTGGCACCAGGGACTGAACTCAGGGGCACTCGACCACTGAGCCACATCCCCAGCCCTATTTTGTGTTTTATGTAGAGACAGGGTCTCACTGAGTTGCTTAGCACCTCGCCATTGCTGAGGCTGGCTTTGAACTCACGATCCTCCTGTCTCAGCCTCCCTAAGTGCTGGGATTACAAGCGTGAGCCACCGCGCCCGGCTAGATTGACCATTTTGATTTGCAAAAGGTGTCAGATGAATGCCCTCTCTGCAGGAGTCTGGAAGACCAGTTCTTTGAATGTGAATTTCCCAGAAAAATATTTACTAAATTTTTTTTTAAGTACAGTTAACTTGGAATTTTCCATAATAGTTACGAGTGCCCCCCCCCGCCTTTTTTTTTTATGAACTGTTTAGTGCAGCCATGTGGAAAATATTATTCTTCATCTGTGCTCTGCTGGAAGGCTTTAGATTGTGTTCTCCTTCACCCTCCTGGTGTTTATCTCTGGCTGACAAGCCACCTTGACAGGTGGCCCTGAGAATTCTCCAGGGGCCCTGGTGAGGCCTGACCCCCTGCTCCCGGGTGGTCTGAGCACAGGGTGCTCAGAGCCAACTCAGCATTCTGGGGCTGGAATAATTTCTCCATCCCCTCCTCAGAGCTGCTGGTTCTGAAGCCATTTTCCTTCCAATATATGAACAGGGATTTTGGCTGCATATGCTCATTAAGAAAGCCCATGTCGCTGTCACAAGTGTAAAAAGTGTTTCAAATGTTCCTGGAAAGCTTTCAGCTGGTCCATGTCCATGCCTAGGTTGTTCCTCCGATTTTCCCTGTTCTTCCCCTCCGAAGATGACAGGCAGACTGGCTATGTGTCGGCAATGGTGAAATCATTGATGTGAATGACTAATTGACATTGTAAAGTTCCTTGGGGGGGCGGGGGAGGGAGTGTTCCAAGGCTAGCTTTATGTTAATGTGGCCAAGAAATAAAATTTATAACAACCTTCAAGAATTTAATACTCTTTTGCAGACAGGCTCCCAGAGGATCTTATTAAATACACAGGTTTATTTTAAAGCAAAGAAACTCAATGGATATAAAAGCAGAGGGAAAAAAATAAACCAGACTTTATTTCCAAACATTTATTTCAGATGTTTTTTTTCCTAATGCAGCCTCATTCAAATGTAATTTTTCTCCTGCTTTTGGAGCTTAATTATTCTGATTTCTTTATTTTAATTTATCTTCTTTTAATTGACAAAAAATATTTATATTACTAGGCACGATGGCACATGCCTGTAATCCTAGCAGCTCTGGAGGCTGAGGCAGGAGGATCACAAGTTCAAGATCAGCCTCCCCAACTTAGTAAGGCCCTAAGCAACTTAGTGAAGCCCTGTCACACAAAAAAATAAATAAATAACAAGGGTTGGGGATATGACCCAGTGGTTAAGAATCCTGGCTTCAATCATTGGTACAAAAAATAATTATATTTATGATGCATAACAGATGTTTTAAATTTGAAATGACTAGGGCTGGGATTGTGGCTCAGTGGTAGAGTGCTTGCCTTGCATGTGTGAGGCACTCGGTTTGATCCTCAGAACCACATAAAAATAAATAAAATAAAGATATGTGTCCATCTACAACTAAAAAAAAATTTTTAAAAATTTGAAATGACTAACTCAAACTAATTACATATGCATTACCTCATTTTATTCTAAATTTTTTGGGGACAAGGGCACTGGGGACTGAATTCAGGGACATTTGACCACTGAGCCACATCCCCAGTCTTATTTTGTATTTTATTTAGAGACAGGGTCTCACTGAGTTACTTAGTACTTTGCTTTTGCTGAGGCTGGCTTTGAACTCAAAATCTTGCCTCAGTCTCCTGAGCCACTGGGATTATAGGCGTGTGCCACTGTATCCTGCCTAAATTAAAAAAAAAAAATTTAAGTGTGTGTGTGTGTGTGTGTGTGTTACAGGGGACTAAACCCAGGGGCTCACTACTGCTGGGCTACATCCCTAGCCCTATTTATTTTTTATTTTGAGACAGGATCTTGCTAGGTTGCTCAGGCTGGCCTCCAATTTGCATTCAGCCTCCAGAGTTGCTGTAGTTTACAGCCGTGTACCAGTTCCCGGCTATTTATTCTAATTTTTAATTAGATTCTCACCTCCCAAAAAATGTTTACTGAAATCCTTGCGCATGTATAGTCAGCATGATTAAGAACACCTGCAACCGAGCACTTTGAAACTGTTTTGAGGTCCTAGGGATATTTTTCTGTTTTCTCCTCTTTCTTCCACATCTAGTTTGTGAAAGAAGCTGGTCCTAACACTAAAACTATGGCATAATGCAGTCCCAGTCCCAGGGGATCAAGGAGTATTAGCTGCACTCAAAAGAATGTGACTGCTATGGTTTAGATAAATGTCCTCCAAGGACCCATGTGTTAGATTTATCTCCAGCCTGTGGTGCTATTGGAAAGTGAAGGAAACTTCTGGATGTGGTGCCACATGGGAGGAAGTTAGGTCATTCTAGATGTTCCCTTCAAGGGGATATTGGGAACGTAGCCTCTTCCTCTGTCTTTGCTTCCTGACCACCATAAGGCAAGCAGCTTCATCTGCCATGTGCTCCTACTATTATGTTCTGTGTCACTGCAGGCCCAAATGCAATGTTGACAAGAGACTACAGACTGAAACCATGAGCAGACATATACCTTTCCTCATTTTAACTTGTTAACTCCGAGTATTTTATCACATTAATGGAAAGCTGACTAACACAATGATACTTATGAGAATGAAATGACAAGACAGGGAGAAATTATTTGCAAAATATATATCTGATAAAGACTTTTTAATCCAAAACATGCAAAGAACTCTTAAACTCAACAATAAAACAATCCAATTAAAAAGTGGACAAAAGATTTGAACAGACACCTCACTAAAGATGTGCAGATGGAATAAGCATATGAAAAGGTGCTCAACATTGTGTGCCTTTGGGGAATTGCAAACAAAAACAATGAGGGAGTACTGTATACCTGTTAGGATGCAGAATCCCAAACCCATACAGCAGGAGCAGCAGTAACTTCCATTCATTACTGATGAACATGCAGAATGACAGTGCTTAGAAGACAGTTTGGCATTTTTTTACAAAGCTAAATTTAGTCCTACTGTAGGATCCAGCAATTTTGCTGAAGATTTATGATCCACTCAAAAACATAAGCCAGGTGTCGTGGCACATGCCTGTAATTCCAGAGGCTCAGATGCTGAGGCAGTAGGATTGTGAATTCAAGGCCAGCCTCAGCAACTTAGTTAGGCCCTAAGCAAATCAGTGAGACCCTGTGTCTAAATAAAATATTTTAAAAAGGGTTAGGGATATGGCTCAGCGGTTAAATGCCACAGGGTTCAATCCCTGGTACCAAAACCAAAACGAACAAACCAACAACAACAACAAAAACCTTACACATGAACATTTATAGCAGCTTTATTCATAAATTCCCCAAACTGGAAACAATCAAGATATTCTTTGATAGGTAAATGGGTAAACTGTGGTATAATCATAAAATGGAATATTACTCAGTGATAAAAAGATGTGAGCTATTGGGTTGGGGTGAATCCTAAGGTAAACTATGAATTTTTTTAATAACAACTATCAGTATAGGTTTATCAGTTGTACACATATACCACACTAATGCTAGTTGTTAAGGGCAGAGCAAACTTGGTGTTAGTGAGGCATATTTGGAAATTATATACTATCAGCTAGATTTTTATGTAAATTTAAAAGTTAAACATAAAACTAATGCCTGTGTGTGCCATGGATTTCTCATCTCTGCTCTCAGCCACCGCTGTTAATTAAGGAGATACTAGACAAGGAGCAATGGGGGATGAAGAAAAGACAAATAGATACACATAGAGAGAAAAAGCTGGGGCCAGGTGGGCAGCCAAACTCTGATGGAATTTGACTAACCCAGAGCTAGCTCAGTATGTTTGTTATTTAGGTTTCATCAAAGGGCTATTTGTGGGAAAGTTTCAGCAAACTTGAAGTTTCAGGCAATCTGAAGGATGCAGGACTGGGGAGACATTAGGGTCATCTTGTTATGCTCAGAATTCTTTATCCCTAGGAGGTGGTGGCTAAGCTCAAGGTCTCAACTGATAATTCTGGCCTTTGTGGAGAGTCCTTGGGCCAGAGTCCCCATAGTAACTGGGCCATCTTGACCTACACCTTCACACAGGCAGTTCCCAGCACAAACACAGTCATGAGAGACTCAAATCATGATTCCATCACTGCCCTCCACATGTGTGCATGTACTGATATGTAAAAACAAATGTCATCATTATGTACAATTATTATTATTATTTTTTTGGTACTGGGGGATTGAACTCAGGGGCACTTGACCACTGAGCCACATCCCCAGCCCTATTTTGTGTTTTATGTAGAGACAGGGTCTCACTGAGTTGCTTAGCACCTCGCGGCTTTGAACTCACAATTCTCCTGTCTCAGCCTCCCTAAGTGCTGGGATTACAGGCTTGAGCCACCGCGCCTGGCTATTATGTACAATTATTATGCATCAATAAAAATATGTGGAAAAAATTAAGAACTAAAGCCTATTACAAGGTATGGTGTTGCACACCTGAAATACCAGCAAATTGGGAGGCTGAGGTAGGAGGATTGCAAGTTCGAGGCCAGTCTTGGCAATTTAGTGAGACCCTGACTCAAAAGAAACAATTAAAAAATGATCATAACTAAGTGATAGAGCACCCCTGGGCTCAACTCCCAGTACTTAAAACAACAACAACAACAAAAAAAAGGTGCAAGTTTTTTTATATCTGGTGCAAGAGTCAATCTTTGGGGAATTGGAGATCCACATTTTAGCCTGATATTGTTGCTGGTTGTGTGGCTTGGGACAGATCATTTAACTTCTTTGAACTTCAGGTTTCCTGTCTGCTACATGAAGATGATTTTATCTCATCTGCCTAGGTTTTGAGGGCTCTGTGTAGGATAAATGAGAAGCACAAGAATGATGGAAACAAATATACCTCTTGCTTTCTTGTTTTTTTTCCATTATCTCCCCAGGAACACCACTCCTGGATCCTAGCTGAAGGTCTGAAGGCAGCGCTATAGGCAAAACCCACCAGCAAGTCTCCTGCCCCAGAGGCATCAGAGTCAGCAGGGTTTTGACCCCCCACTTTGCTCACTGGCTCCTCAGCAAGGGTGGGAGGCACCAAAGTTCACCAGAGAAGGGAGACTCTTTTTTTTTTTTTTTGGTACCAGGGATTGAACTCAGGGGTACTTAACCACATGAGCCACACCCCCAGCCCTATTTTGGGTTTTATTTAGAGACAGTATCTCACTGAATTGCTTAGTGCCTCATTATTGCTGAGGCTGGCTTTGAACTCATGATTCTCCTCTCTCAGCCTCCCAAAGTGCTAGGATTACAGGTGTGCACCACCGCTCCTGGCAAGAAGGAAGACTCTTCACTAAGAACACTGTGGGAGGGGGTGAAGTGGTATGTGCTTGTAATTCCACCAATTTAGGGGGCTAGGGCAGGATGATCACAAGTTCAAGGCCAGCATGGCCTAGCAAGAGCCTGTCTTAAAACAAAAAATAAAAAGGACCAGTGATATAGCTCAGTGGCAAAGCACCCCTGGGTCCAATGCCCAGTACCAAAATAAATAAATAAAATTAAAAAGGAGCCAGGTGCAGTGGCACATGCCTGTAATCCCAGTGGCTCGGGAGGCTGAAGCAGGAGGATGTCAAGTTCAAAGCCAGCCTCAGCAAAAGAGAGGCACTAAGCAACTCAGTGAGACCCTGTCTCTAAATAAAAAATACAAAATAGGGCTGTGGATGTGGCTCAGTGGCTGAGTGCCTCTGAGTTCAATCCCCAGTACCAAAAACAAAACAAAACAAAACAAAAAAACAAAACCTAAAAAGGGCTGGGGACATAAACTCAGCAGTAAAGTGACCAATGCAAAAATAAATAAATAAATTAATTAAAAACATCCTGGCCAGATATTATGGAACACACATATACTTCCAGCTACTTGGGAGGCTGAGGCAGGAGGATGACAAATTCAAGGCCAGGCTATGGAACACAGTAAAGTCTCGTCTCAAAAAGAAACAATGAATTCTGATGTTTAAATGTGCTCTTTTTCATAAAATGCTTCAGAGTTCCCACTCTGAAGGTGGAGGTCAGTGCTCAAACATGTGCATGCAAACAAAATGTCTAAAGAGAAAGCAGCTTAGTTCATTTTCTCTTGCTGTAACAGAATACGTGAGACTGGCTTATCTATCAAGAAGAGAGGTTTATTCGGGCTTATGATTCTAAAATCTGGATGTCCAAGACTGGGCAGCAGCCCCTGGTGAGGGAAGGGTTGGTGGCACATGTGGAAGAGAGGAGGGGAGAATGGGGGGCTGGACACTTCATAACAACCAGCACTCTCAATGACCAACCCAATGTTGAAGGAACTACATTAATTCCTTCCTGAGTTCAGAGTCCCTGTGACACACTCTTCTTCAGGGCCTACTACTTCTCAATATTGCTACTTTGGCAATTAAATTTCAACATAATTTTTTTTTTGTAATAGAGATTGAACTTAACCACTGAGCCACATCCCCAGTCCTTTTTATTTTTAGTTCTGAGACAGGATCCTGCTAAGTTTTTAAGAGACTTACTAAATTGCTGAGGCTGGCCTTGAACCTGCAATCCCTCTGCTTCAGCCTCCTGAGTCCCTGGGATCACAGTTCTTTTTGTTGTTGTTGTTGTTTTTGTTTGTTTGTTGTGGTATTGGAGATCCACCAGACAATGAGCATGCTAGGCAAGCACTCTACCACTGAGCTACAAACCCAGACCTTTAAAAATTTTATTTTGAGACAATGACTCACTAAACTGCCCAGGTTTGCCTGGAATTTGTGATCCTCCTACCTCAGCCTTCTAAGTAGCTGGGATTACAGATATACTCCACAGTGCCTGGATTCTACTTGAGTTCTGATTGAAAAACCACATGCAAACCAGAGCAGAAAGGCCATTTTGAAGCCTTTGGAAGGGTAATTCCTGCTTGATGTATACAGGTATTCCTCTCCTGGGGGTAGGAGTAAAAAACCTGTTGTGTTATGAAGCTGTGGGCCCTTAGAAGATGTTGTTCCAGAGGGTAGACTCAAAGTGAAACCTTGAAGGTGGGAGGATAGGAGGCAGGGGGAAAAGATTTGGGGGCAAGTGTGCAGTTTCTGTGAGGGTGTTGGCGCCTAGGTCCATGCAGACATCAGCCTCAGGGGTCATTCTGTAGCTAGGACCACAGAGGGGTCTGTGAGCAGAGTCCAGACTAGTGGGAGCAGAGGACCCAGCAAGGACTGGACCCGGGGCCCTTCCCCCAGCCATGATGGCACTGCAGATTGGGCCACCAATGATCTGTGAACCTTTGGTTAGTTCTTTCAAGGCAGCTTGGCTATACCCCTGGACACCAAAAGCACAAGGACACATTCATGGTGCGAGGAGGCTGGGGAGGGCAGAGGCTGTTTGAGACTAGGTCACTTAACCTTTGTGAGACTTGTTTTCACCCTCTGTAAAATGGAATAATGATTTCTATCTGGGTTGGGGTGTAGTGCAGTGGTAGAGTGCTTGTCTAGCATGTACAAGACCCTGGGTTCAATGCCCAACATGGGTAAACCAAAACAAAACATGGCAAAAAAAGCAAAAACAAAAACAAAAACAAAAAAGCTCTCTATCTAATTATCTATTATGGGGATAGAGATGGGGAAATTTAAATAAAATAATGTGTAGAGCACCTAGCTCCATGTCTTGCACACCGTAAGAGTTCCATCAATGCCTGTTATTACTGTTTCACATGATACTTAAATAAGAGTAATTTGCATAAATGCAAGCAACTCTTATTTGATGACATGTCCCTTGGAGAGAGGCTCTGGTCTGGGTGTGTTCATCTTTGTCTTTTGTTTGGGGTGCTGGGCATTAAACCCAGGGGTGCTTTACCACTGAGCTACATCCCCAGTCCTTTTTTAGTCTTTAGTTCAAGACAGGGTCTCACTAAGTTGTTGAGGCTAGCTTTGGACAATCCTCCTGCCTCAGCCTCCTGAGTTGCTGTGATTATGGGCATGTGCTAGCAGACCCATCTAAAAAAAACTTTATCTTTGCCTTTCCTTAGAACAGAGAGGCCCCTGAAGGCAGGGACTGCTTCTAGTTCTTCTAGATCTTCATTCCCAGCCAAGGGCAGGCACATGATAAGCAGTGTGGAAATATGATGAGGAATGAATGAGCAAATGCCCAAATGAAAGCCATGTGGAGATGAAGGAAGTGGAGATCAGATCAGAGTGATTTCCATATGCTTGTTATTTTTGCTGAAAATTCATTCTCAGATCTTCTCTGCTGGGATCTTGGCTGTCATGCATTTGCTGGGGTTGACTGGATTATTTAATTGCTGTTTTCTGTCTCTAACTACTGTGATGATGACTCAAGTAGTGGGTACGTCTAGGATGCTATATAAATAATAATTATTTTAATTATGTTTGACCTGTACAACATATTCTAACAGCATAGCTGACTGTGCATTTGTGTACGTGCCCTCCTGAGAGTGGTACAGAAATCTCTGATTATGAAAGTACAAAGGAATCGCCCCTCTGTGCACATGGTGATTTTAGAATCATAACAGGGAGAAGTACAATACTGCAGGGACGGGCTGAAGAAAACAGAACAAAAAAAAAAAAAAGGATCTGAGCCAGGCACAGAGGCACATTCCTGTAATTCCAGCAGATTGGGAAGCTGAGGCAGGAGGATCACAAATTCAAAGCCAGCCTCAGCAATTTAGCGAGGCCCTAAGCAACTTAGTGAGACCCTGTCTCTAAATAAAAATTTTAAAAAGGGCTGGGAATGTGGCTCTGTGGTTAAGCACCCTTGGGTTCAATCTCTGGTACCAAAAAAAAAAAAGTGGATTTGTCATTTCAAAGTTACTTTCCTTATGAGATGGGATAGGAGGATAGACAATAGAAAAACAACTGATTTGCTAATATTAGAGATTAGGTTACCTTTTCTGTGTAAGGATTAAGGAAGGGGGAACCTCATTATCATGCTGATTGAACTGGCCTGTTTGGCTGTTATCTCTTTAATCTTGATTTCTTGGAAGGTCCCATAAACAGTTTAGTGACTTGGACCTTCAGCTCCAGGGACTGAAAGTTTTATTGAACCAAGTGAAAACACAATCATGGAGCAATAATAAAACAGCAATAATAAAACTCATGAACCCAACTCATGAACCTTCACCCAGGGAAGGAAACTGAGACATAGGGAAGTTAAGAAGGGTCTCACGGCTAGTAAGCAGCAGATAAACTGCAACCCCGCTGACTCCAGAGTCTAAATTCCCGTTAACAACAGTACATCACTTTTCCTGAAGGGGTGCAAATGGCAGTAGTACAAATATAATTCCCAGCCAGGTGTAGTGGTGCACACCTGTAATTTCAGCAACTTGGAAGGCTGAGGCAGGAGGATGGAAAGTTTGAGGCCAGTGTGGGTAACTTCAACCCTCACCAACTTAGGGAGACCTGTCCCAAATAATAATGATGATGATAATAATAATAATAATAATAAAACAAAATAAAAGAAAAAAAAAGAAAGAGAGTGGCTGGGGATGTAGCTCAGCGTTAAAGCACACCGGGGTTCAATCTCTAGTACCCAACAAACAAACAAACTCAAACACGATTCACAGAGAGCCGTAACAAAACCACCACAGAAACATTCCAGCCAAGAGGTTGGGAATGCTCCCAGGAATGTCACTGAACTGAATTTTGAAAGGGTAGAAAAGGAATGTCAAATAAGGAAGAGCAGCTTCTTAAAGGGTTTGCTTGACACCCCCATTTCCACTAGGACTGGGGTGAGCCCCTCTGCATCACTCCAGTTAACCTCAATTGTAACCTTTAGTACATTGTACACTATTACCTGGTACTGCGGTTATCTGTCCTTTGCCTGTTAAATGCAAGCTCTCTTAGGACAGGAGCCTTGCCTGGACACCTTTCTGTCCTCAGTATCCTGGAGACCCTCCAGTTTATTGATAGGACCTGCTCAATTAACTTTTCCCCCTGAAATGAGATGTTTTATCCAATAAAATGACTACATTTAATTTAAAATACCAGATGCCCTGCAGAAATGCACATTTATAAGGGGCTTAGATATGTTGAACATGCAGTTCATGATGTGAAACATACTTTTGTGGCTAAATCAGCAGGATTACTGGAGCCAAAGTAAACCTTTAGACGCATGCACCATGGAGGATGAATGCATTCCAATTATCTGGAAAGCTAATATGGCATTTTAAATGAAAATGACAGTAAATCCTGCTCTTGTTCTCATTTGAATACTTTGTGCTTCTCTATTCCACTCACACAGAAGCTGCTTAGCCTCCCTGGTCCAGTAGGAAATGCTCAGTGGTGGCTGTCAGGTGGGTGCTGTTTGATGGAATAGACAATAGCGGAAAATCAAGTTGGCACAAGAGAGGCTGAACATATTTAAGAAATGCACAAAATCACCAATTTATGATAATTAATGTATTCTCAAAAATCTTCCCAGGAACATTCTTTTTCATGTTATCAAATTCTGTCCCCATTGTTATTGAAATGTTAGAACACTTGAAGCTTATTCTTTCTTGCACTGACGTTACTGTCTTTAGGATCTGAGCCAGCTGCTCCCTAAGGCCTGAACAGCTCTCTAGGAATGATTGAAGCCCCAGAGACCAGTTGAAGCAAAGGGCTTTCTTCCTGGAAGACATTAGGGTGCTTCCTGGAGATGTGGAGGGATATTGGATTATTTGTAAAAATTCATTTTTTTGCAACTCCCATATCTTCCCCCAGGGACAAGATCATATTCTGCTTTAACAGGAAATCTCTTTGGATTAACTTTGACTCCTTGATTTTCTGGAGATTTCTCCCTCACAGGGAAGCTGTGGGCTCTTTTTCTGTTGCTTGATTCATCTCTCAGGGCCTCTCCATGTCCACTTCTGGCCATGTAGTTTCCATGCAGCTAGGCAGACTCCTTTCTTCAAGGGGTATCAGAACTCCCCACTCAAAGATGATATGAAATGCTATTTTACTCACTGTCTGAAATAGACAGAATTCATTCACTCATTGTTTCAACTGACATTTGGTGAATGCCCAGAATATGCCAAGCACTACCTGCCAGGAACAGGTACTGGGGGGAGTTATGAAGCAGACAGGCTTCTTTTTTGGGGGCGAGAGGAGTACTGAGGATTAAACTTAGGGGCACTCGACCACTGAGCCACATCATCACCAGCCCTATTTTGTGTTTTATTTAGAGACAGGATCTCACTGAGTTGCTTAGCACCTTACTTTTGCTGAGGCTGGCTTTGAACTCGTGATCCTCCTGCCTCAGCCTCCCAAGCTGCTGTAATTACAGGTGTGTAGCACCATGCCTGGCTAGGCTTCTCGTTTTCAAAGACTTTACAGTGTAATGGGGGGGGGGGGAGGTGAGGGGAAAACACAAATAGATAAATATGTAAGTACAAGCTGTGATTAAGGCTATATGGTAATTTTGTGGCAGAAGTAAGAAAAGGAGAGAAGTAGGGTCAGGGACCTAAGTACTTTAAATCTAACATATGAAGGCATGAAGGATAGAAAAGAAGGCTTAGGAAGATGGTGGAGAAGAGGGTAGGAGGAGGGAAGTTTTCAGCTATTGGGAAAGCAATGTGCAAATTTCAAAGAGGAAAATAGCCTGGCAGATTTTTAAGAAGGAAAAGACCAGTCTAGACAGAGTGGTATGAAATGACATTGGAAGCCGGGCGTGGTGGCGAAAGCCTGCAATCCCAGCACTTAGGGAGGCTGAGACAGGAGAATCACGAGTTCAAAGCCAGCCTCAGCAATGGTGAGGGGCTAAGCAACTCAGTGAGACTCTGTCTCTACATAAAACACAAAATAGGGCTGGGGATGTGGCTCAGTGGTTGAGTGCCCAAGTTTAATCCCCGGTACTAAAAAAAAAAAAAATGAAATGAAATGACATTGGAGGGGTAGGCAGGGTCACACTTAAGAGTTCCTTTTAAATTCAATGAGATGGCTGGGGGTGTGGCTCAGTGGTAGAGCTTGTACTTAGTGTACATGAGTCCCTAGGTTCAATTCCTGGAACACACAAACAAAATCAAATGAAAAGCCATGGAAAGCTACTAAGCAGGAAGTGACATCAATCAGATTTATGTAATAGCATGCTGCCCATAAGAATGGATAAAATTAAAAAGACAGACAAACATCAAGGTTTGGCTAGGATTGAGAAGAAATGCAGTGTTCGTACTTGTTAGTGAGAGCAAAAACTGGTGCAACTACTTGGGAAATTGGCAACATCTACAAAAGGATGCATACCTAGGCAGGACCCAGTAATTCCACTCTTTAGTCTATTCTTTTTTTAAAGAAATATTTTTTAGTTGTAGATGGACATAATACCTTTATTTATTTATCTTTATGTGGTGCTGAGGATCAAACCCAGTGCCTCACACGTGCTAGGTGAGCATTCTACCACTGAGGTATAACCCCAGCCCTCCTTAGTCTATTCTTAACATAAATGTATACATATGCTCACCAAAAGGCAATATGAGAGTGTTCATGGCAGCATTATTCATGATAGCTATAAATTGAAACTACTCAAATTTCCATCAATAAAGTGGGTAAATAAATTGGGGTTAAATCATACAATGGAATACTTTCCAGAAATGAGAATAAACAATCTGCTACTATAAACAGCAACATGGATGAATTTCATTAACAAATGTAGAGTGAAAGGAGCCAGATACAGAACAGTACCCAGAGGATGAGTCTATTTATATGAAGTTATAAAACAAAATTTACTGAGTAAGTAAAACTAAACTTACTGAGTACTGGGTACCTTTGGAAGCAGGGTCGTGTGCAAGGGTATGAGAAGCTGCTGGAATACTGGTCACCTTTCCCATATTGAACTGGGTGCTGGTCACGTGAGTGTGTCATTTTATATAAAATCACATGAGTTATATACTATGGTTTGTGTTCTTTATATATATGTGATATGTTTTGATAACATAGTTTGCATAAAAAAGTTTACATATTAAAAAGAGCATCCTGACTGCTGTGTACAGAATGGATTAGCAGGCAGTGATAGATGCGGAAAAAGTCACTGGAAGTAAGAGGAGTCTCTTGGGAATAGGTGGATGCCATAGAGTGAGAGGGAAGAGAGGACAGATTTGAGATACTCTTGGAAAGTAAAATTAATAAAACATGCTAATGATCTGAAGGGAGGAACAAGAAAAAAGGAAACCTCTAGGTTTAGAGGCTTGGGTAACTGAGTGAATTGTGGTGTCATTACTCCATAGGTGAAAGGCTTGTGGAGGATCAAGTTTATATGACAATGTATTGCTTGTGAGTCAAGGTTTCTCACTGTTGCCAAAAGCTGAGTCCTTGTCCCTGATGCCAATCCAATAAGGAGGACACGGTTTTGAGAAAAAGAGAAAAGGTTTATTACTTTGCTAGAAATACAGGGGACTCCTGTCCCAGAGGCTATGAATCTGCCCATCCGCAGGAACAGGGGGCTTTTCTAGAGGTGATTCAGAGAAAATGAGATTAGGTGGGTGAGCTCAGGAAGGAGATCAGGGAAAAGAAGATCAAGGAGGAGATCAGGAAGGAGAAGGTTAGGGAAAAGAAGATCAGGGAGGAGAAGTTTAGGGAAAAGAAGATTAGGAAAAAGAAAAAAAAAACATGTAAATTTCAAAGCTATAAGGGATATAGTCAAAACATCAAGTGAATCCCTGTTTCACAACCAAGGGGGTTGGTGTTGGCTGATTCCAGGGGAAATGGAGAAAATCAAAATGCTCAGACAGAAAACCTGTAGCATTGCCAATCCTAAAATGAACTCCCAGGATAAAATGGGGAAATATTCCTTCTCAGATAAGGTATTTTATGATTCAGGATTCCAGGATCCCTCCTTCACCCCACTTTCTGACTTCCTTAGCTCAGACCAAACAACAACACAAAGGCAGTAAGGAGATGCTTGTATTCCCATCTTGGCCACAAAGTGGAAAATTCCCACCTCTTCTTATTCTGTCCTAGAGCACTGCAATGGAAGAAAGGATTTTTTCCAGGAAAAAAAGGGAAAGGAACCAAAAATACCAACGAGAGAACATAAAGGGGAACAAGAAGAAAAAGAACATGTTGAATAAAAACTATGAGAGCCCATTGTTTTGAACTAAGTTCTTGGAAAGACTAGGCTAAAAATCCAGAATGGAGTTGTTCACATTCAAGTTTCAGGTCACCAAGGTGAAACTAGCTGTTTATGTGACCTTCTGAGAAATCAGGATGAGAGAGATAACACTTGAATTCCCCAAACAGATCAGTTTCAATTGGGAACGCTGTAGTCTTGACACAAAACAATTAACCTGAAATAATCTCAGGATAACTTATCAGTTATTTTCTGAAGTTCCCCACCACACACACATACCTCGTACAAGGAAAGTAACTTTGACATCACCAACCTGTTTTTGTTTCTGCTTTCTTCAAGCCTTTCTGTCTATGAAACCAACTTCCTTTGCTTGGATCATCAGAACAATAAGCGTTCTGATTTTATTTCATGGAGTGAAGTGTTGCCTCATTCTATAATCAAAAAATAAAGCCAATTAAGATGATTAAATTAAATTACTGTAATTTTTGTTCATTGGCAAGTGTTTTCTGAATTGTCTAGATTCTGATTCAAAAAACAGATTGTCAAGAGATGGGTGCTGGAGCCTCAGGGTGCAGGAAAAGGCTGGAGATGGTATCAGGAACCCTCCATGGCACTCTTTGTAGGCTATGCCAAGAATCCTGGAACTGTAACAGTGGTCCATTTTATGCTTTGAATATAACCCTTGCTGCTCTGTCACTGCAACTTATTTTTAATCTCTCCCCCTCCCTAATCTCAGGGGAAACAAGATTACCTTTCTTCCTCATCCTCCGCAGAGTTATCTGTCCCTGAGCACATGCCCACCAAGGAAAGAAGTAATCCAGACTTTAGGGATAGTACCAGAAGATCTCAGAAATGACTATCTCCCAAATTAACAAGCGAATTACAACTCCAGACAGAGAACATGTGGAATGTAGCCTTTGAATCACCTCTTTAAAAGCCCCCTGTTCCTGCTGATGGGCAGAATCACAGCCTTTGCAACAGGAGTCTCCTATGTTTCTCCTTTGCTAGCAAAGCAATAAACCTTTTTCTTTTTCTCAAAACCATGTCCTCATTAATTGGATTGGCATTGGGGATAAGGAAAGAACTCTTGGTAACAGAACTACCCGTGAGGTGCATTTCCAGCCCTCAATACACCTTTGGAAGTGAGTGGCATTTGTGCAGTATGAATCACAGTACTGAGGGGAAAAGCACAGGAGTAAGAAAATTCACCCTGCTCAGCCTAGGGGAGAAAAGCACATGTCAATTTTGAGCACTTTGATTAGCAACTCTATCCTCATCAGAGTCTACCACATAAACTATTTCCAGCAACCAAAAACATGTCAACGCCTGTGGGGTGGCCATTGCTGGAGGCCAGGAAGGTCCTGTTCCTTCCCTACTTGACTATGCACAGTAGCTTTGGTTAAGTCAGAGACCTTTCCCACTCGGTCACTGCCCTTGCTATCAGTGGCTGGGAGGAGCATTAGACAAGCTCGCATGTTCAGAAATGCTTCAGAAAGAGGAGAATG
This sequence comes from Geosciurus inauris, assembly GCA_004024805.1. Taxonomy (NCBI): domain Eukaryota; kingdom Metazoa; phylum Chordata; class Mammalia; order Rodentia; family Sciuridae; genus Geosciurus; species Geosciurus inauris. The sequence continues at coordinate 15,646 of PVHX01003813.1, forward strand.
GCATTGGGACTGAGGGGCTGCATAAAGTGGAACAGAAACACTGAACTAAGGGAGAAGGTCCAGTGCTTCTGTACTCCCAGTGGTCTGGATTCTGAAAGTATGAGGACAATTAAAATATTTATTTTTCATACAAACTTCCAGCAAATATGTTGACCTGGCTGGCATTTATCCTCTGGATGGTGAGCGTGATTGTATGTGTGACCCAGGGGAACTGTGTGTCACACAGCTGTGGAATGAAGCTGGTACTGGTCCAGGGAGAGGGTTGTGCATTTTATTTATTTTTGTTTTATTTATTTATTTTTGAAGTGCTGGAGATCTAACCCAAGACCTCAAGTATGCCGGGAGAATGCCCTAGCACTAGCCACACCCCCAACCCCAGGCATTTTAGCCAGTGTTTTTTTTTTTTTGTTTCGGTACCAGGGATTGAACTCAGGGGCATTCGACCACTGAGCCACATCCCCAGCTCTACCTTGTGTTTTATTTAGAGACAGGGTCTCACTGAGATACTTAGCGCCTAGATTTTGCTGAGACTGGCTTTGAACTTGTGATCCTCCTGCCTCAGCCTCCCGAGCCTCTGGGATTACAGGCATGTGTCACTGCACCCAGCCTTAGCCAGTGTTCTTGGCAACACATTGCAGGAAGACTGAGTACTAAGCAGAACCCATCAGACAAGCCCTTCCTCTGTTCTCCAGGTGGGATGGGTTGGGCAACTCTAGAGTCTGATTCCACTTTCTCATGTTTTGTTGGTGGCTTTAGGGAAAGTAAACAGGAGCCAGGAAGATAAGATATCCACTCTCTGAAGTGTGAGCCTGTAGTTTTAAATTGTCTTTTATGTGGAAATACATTCACTCTTGTTTGAATGCTGAGAGCAAAACTTAAGGCACATAGCTACAGACCACTCATTTATTCATTATGCAGAATAAAGATATGATGTAAATTTCTACTATCAATAGCTTAATTTTGTATGCTAGGTATTAGGTTCAATGAAATGAATTTTCGATGTTCAATTATTTTTTCTTACTTTCAGTACTGGGGATTGAACCCAGGGGCATGTTACTCCTAAGCGATATCCTCCACATTTTAAAATTTGAGACAGGGTCTCCTTTGGTTGCAGAGGCTGCCCTCGAATTTGTGATCCTCCTGCCTGAGCCTCCCAAGTCACTGGGATTACAGGTGTGCATCACCGTGCCTCACTTCATTGTTTTTATGATCTAGAGAAATAAAAGTTAAGTCTAATAGAATTGTCAGATATAATTTGAATTGTATCATTGCAAAAAAATGTTAGGTAATCCACAGGAATATTGGACAGTGTATTTCAGTTATTTCTTACTTTGCATTTGTGTGATAATTTGATATGTTTCTATCTCAAGGAGTACCGAAGTATATCAACCTTTGGGCATTTTTTTTGCAAATGAAAATATAGCATTCCACATTTATTTGGGAGATGATGGGTTAGTGTTAGAGAATTAAATACAAAGCTTGAAGTCATCACAGTTATGGCTAAATTTGACCAGAATAAAAATAGGCATTACATCTGAATTATTAGCATCCTTCTTTAATATATATGTTAATATATATTTAATATATATTATATATATATTAATATATATGTATGTGTTTGTCAGGCATTACTGGCGACTGTAATAACATGAATTGACCAGAGAGACACAAATCTTTTAGTTGGATAAATCACTTAGTTTCAATTAATCTTTATATTCCCAAGTGGACAAAAAAGGGCTAACCCATAATAATATTAATATCAGGGTTTTTTTGCAGGGCTTCATAGAAAATTATTTGGAAACAAATACTTCCTATAATGCTTGCCCATTTTGGAAAGCTATTTCCATGGGAGAACTGCTGAAAGTTAAATCTTTTAACTTCACAATGTGGAACAGTCTGACAAAAATGTTGTTTTAGTGGTAATAAAAGTAAAATTTACTATGCCATTCCTTACTAGTCGCTGAGATTTTTTTTTCCACCCCAGTAGTGCTGGGGATCAAACCTAGGGGTACTATACCACGAGCTAAAACCCTAGCTTGAGATTTTTGAAAATTCTAGCAACTGATGCCAGTTTAATATTATGAGGTACTGACTGGATGTCATAGGAGTCAATGTTGAGCATTTAATTAACTAATTTATTATTATTATATTATTACTATTATTATTTTGATACTGGGAATTGAACCCAGGGCTGCTCTACCACTGAGCTACGTCTCCATCCCTTTTTATTTTTTGAGACAGGTTAAGTTAAGTTGGTTAAGTTGCCCAGGCTGGTTCTGAACTTATCCTCCCGCCTCAACCTCTGAGTAGCTGGGATGCATCACCACGCCCGGAGATATTGAGCCTTTTAATTTGAACTAAACTGAAATTCAAGTTCTGGAATATCTTTCTGAAGTCCCTGGGGACCTGTTGGATTTCATATTGGCTGGAAGGCACACATAGGGGCAAGGACTGCCAGTCTCAGCCAGGATGCAGTGAGTACATGTCTCTTTCCCCACTTGCACCTTCGTGTCTTTGTGCATACTGATCCCTCTTCAAGGAACATACTGGCTTTCCACGCCTAGTTAATAGTGACTCCTCAAGGCTTGGCTCAGACAGACGCCACCCCAGGAAGCTGTAAAGCTCCCTGACTCGGTGCTTCGGGTACCTAGCGCAGAGCCTGGCAGCGGAAGGGATGGAAACCGGTCGTGGTCAGTTGGAATTGCTTCGCTCCCTCTTCCCTTCCCCCAGTACTTATCTGCAAACCTTAATGTCCTGAGGATGATTCCAGACAGGGTCGGACCGTCAAGTGTGACGTCAGGCTTGCTAGACTGAACTCCGCCAGATTCTAGGGGTGACTGGGGAGGTTTAGGGATAGGCGAGGCCCTGATCTAGTTTCTCCCCACAGGATTTGGGAACACTTGGCTGGGTTTCAGGCACCAACTGTGGACGCACCCAGGGTGGATTTAGATTCTGAGCTGGCCTCTTGCGCCCTCTAGTGGTTTAAAATTACATCCCGGCAGCGCTGGATGGCAATGGAAGGTCTGAGTCCCCCCACCCCCACCACCACCCCAAGGAGAACTGGCACTTACCACTCAAGACATCTATCTACTGAGCAGTGAAATCAACGCATAAGTACATTTACGGAGCAATAAAATAACCAGATACACACACACAAGAATCTTAGAACATCTTGTTTGGCCTTAAAGGGCCTTCAGTATCTTATTTTGTATTGTAAACCCAGATAGGCTGTAAGTACTCACTGGATAATTGAAAATACACCTTAATTAAAGGCAATCACTCTGTCATTGTGCGCCTGTGAAACATTAGCTCATGGAGCTGGACGGCAGCACGAAGCCCTCTTATCTCCCCAAGATAACTCCACCCCCAGAATGACAGAAAAGCATCAGATTTGGAGATGTCACCAGTCTGGAGTCTTGGTTATGTTCAGATTTGGAGATAGCCAATCTTAGGGGAACAGATTATCTCTTTGAACAAGGACAGTTCCTTAGTCGAGTGCATTCAATTGTTGTGTGCTTCAATGTCACCACTACAATTCTTTCAGGACACTAAAAACAGTCCTTTTCAGAGACAGACTGCTTTGCTATTTTGTATTCACTCCAAATATACATATATATTTTTTTTAAACTAGAGATTGAACCCAGGGGCACTTAACCACTGAGAGACATCTCCAACTTTTTCATTTTTTAATTTTGAGACAGAGTCTCACCAAGTTGCTTAGGGCCTCACTAAGTTACTGAGGCTGGCTTCTTGCTTGCCATCCTCCTGCCTCAGCCTCCTGAGATGCTGGGCTTACAGGTTTGTGCCACCGCCAAACATACACTTCTTATGTGGCCTACACTTTTTGAATGATTTAAAATAGCATCTGAACGTAACTTCTTTCGTTGGAATTGTGTGAAGCTTTAAACACTTCCTCAGGGAAGATTTTTCTGGAGGGACAGGACCATCTTGGGCTTCTCATGATGGCCACCGTACCAGATGTCCATGGAGCACTAGCCATGTCTGCCATTTAATCAGGACCTGGATTGTTTTCTGTCTGTCTCCCCCACCAGAAGCTAAACCCCATGTAGGAGTTGTCTGTTTATCCATGACAGTACCCTTGTCTAGCACAGTTCCTGGCACGGGGAGATATTGAATAAACATTTGTCAATTTCTACAGTTCAATGAGGATAAATACTGAGGAGAAAGGCCAAAGGGGAAGGTGATTTCAGTACTGAGGAGAAAGGCCAAAGGGGAAGGTGATTTCAATTCTTATCTTATTAAGTCTGTGAAGGAACCCACACTCAAATTAGGAGCAACAAAAATATATGAGTAAAGATCAGGGACAGCTGGGTGGAAGGTTGACCCCTAGAGGGTCAATGCATCACCATAGCCACCTTAGTGCAATGAGAGAGAAACCCAGAGTTCTCCCATTCAGTCAGAACCCTGGCCTTGTGAAGTTGCACTTCTTTGCCAACGGCCTGGTGGAAGTTGGCCTAACCTCCATAGGATGCTTTATTGGCAGAATTGTTTTAGTATCTTACAATGTGGGGCAGATTTACCTTTCTGATAGTGTATTTTTAAAGCACGAAACATCAAATAATATTGCAAATACCTCGAGGCTCTGGAGGCAGCAAGGAGAGAAAGTCAGCAGTATGCAGATTGTAGAATAGAATTAAAAGCAAGGGTAAGAATATAATGCAGAATGAAACCATGAGACCGGGAGAAAGGAGATGGCCGAGAGAACTGTATCTTCTCGTGTCTCCTTCAGCTTTCTTTTTGTGTCACTGACTATCCAAAGACAATTAAGTTGAACAAGCAGCATATACAAGTTCAATGTTGTAAAGACACACAGGGACTTCAAAACCCACAGGGAAATTGTAAATGAGCTCTTCAGCAGGAAGACATTCAGCCTTGGTAAGCTTAACCGGGATGTCACACAGCTGTGTGTATGTTTTCAGCCTCTCCACCCTGTTCTCATTTTTGAGTGAAGGTAGTTGTATTTGTAGTTAGAATGAGTAAACCCTTCCAGACTTGATCACTTTGGAAGGAGTTTGGCTGTAAGTAACAGAAAAATTAAAAATAAGTGACTTAACAAGAGAGAATTTTAATTTTGCCACATTTTCAAGGAGAGGAGGTAATTAGGGTTTGTTGGGGCCTTCAGGGTCAGGGACCTTCCACTTTGTTGCACCCTGCTGCCTGGTTTACATTTTCCAGGTGGCCTCACAGTCTATGACAGCTGCTGAAGCTGCATACATCTACTTTCCACCCAGCAAAAACGCCCAACCAAAAAGAATGTGTCCTTTCCTCTTTTTTTTTCTTCCCTTCAGTACTAGGGATTATGTGCCCAGGGGTGTTCGACCACTGAACTACCTCCTAGCTCTTTTTATTTCTTATTTTGAGACTGGGTCTCAGTAAGTTGCACAGGCTGGAGTAGAACTTGTGGTCCTCCTGCTTTAGCCTCCTGAGTCATTGGGATTATAGGTGTGTGTCACCAGGTTCCACTGTGTCCTTTCTTCTTTGGGCACTTATTGGGCAATTTCACCTACCACTTTTTTTTTTTTTTTTTTTTTGTACTAGGGATTGAACCCAGGGACCCTTTACCACTGAGCCATATGCCCCCTTTTAATAT
>PVHX01003813.1:21356-136636 GCA_004024805.1 Geosciurus inauris
GGCACCAGGGACTGAACTCAGGGGCACTCGACCACTGAGCCACATCCCCAGCCCTATTTTGTGTTTTATGTAGAGACAGGGTCTCACTGAGTTGCTTAGTGCCTCGCCATTGCTGAGGCTGGCTTTGAACTCGCGATCCTCCTGTCTCAGCCTCCCTAAGTGCTGGGATTACAAGCGTGAGCCACCGCGCCCGGCTAATATTTTATTTAAAGACATGGTCTCATTGCGTTGCTTAGGGCCTCGATAAGTTGCTGAGGCTGGCTTAGAACTTGCTGTCCTTCTGCTTCAGCCTCCTGAGCTTCTGGGATTACAGGCATGTGCCACCGCACCCAGCTCATCTACCAATTCTGTTTATTGCATGTTGACCAGAACTCTTCTTCAAGACCACCTCTACCTGCAACAGAGACTGTTAAAGGAAGGTTTTATTTCAAGAAAGAAAAAAGAAGAAGTTAGTGACTCTATTACTGAGAAGGAAAGAATAATTTCTAAAACATACATCCTTTGTCTCTAGAATCATACATCTATTTTTTTTCCTTCCTGAGAGAGATCCCTGCTTAAGTCTCTCCAGTGCTTGCTGGGGTTGAAAGTGGGAGAATAGCTAGTTAGTATTAAGTCTTATTAGGACAGAGTTCTGGCTTTAACTCCACTTTGGGTCTTTCGATCTGAAATCAAAATTGATACACCTGCCATTCCAGCACTTTGGGAGGCTGAGATGGGAAAATTGCAAGTTCAAAGACAGCAGCAGCAAGGGCGAGGCGCTAAGCAACTCAGTGAGACCCTGTCTCTAAATAAAACACAAAACAGGGCTGGGGATGTGGCTCAGTGATTGAGTACCCCTGAGTTCAATCCTCAGTACCAAAAGAAAAAAAAAATTGATACAAATGTGTATTTAAGAATTGACATAAGGGGGAAAATCTAGCTTTGCCAGTAAAATAATAACTAAAACTCTTAGGTTTCCATAGAATTTTAATTATCACTCATAGATACAAAACTATCAAGTAAGTCTGGCTACAATTTATAATGTAAATTTGAGTTGAAAAGTGCAGGTGGCTCTTTATATTCAAACAACCCCGCACAGTATGGATTCAGAGAAGTCCACTGAATATTCAGGAGATAAAGATTCCTGGTTGTTCTTTCTCAGCTATCTTCTCTGCCTTCTGGAAAATACTAGAGTTACCCAAATTTTGTGCTGAATTTTCTTCTCATTTTAATCCTTCCCCTGAACTTTTTCAGTGTATTGTGTTTAAGAGTAGGCTTATCACTTTCCTCCCCAAATCTGATCCTGGTTGTCCACCAACTAAGTAAAAATCACCAGCTATGGCCTAAGCCAGGGATGCCGCTCTTGCTTACATTCCATCATGCAATCAGTGACTATTGTGCCCCTCTGTATGATCACTTTTCACTTTCTCCAAAGCCCGCCACCACCCAGGAGCTAAGGAAACTTCTCCTTTCCAAGGTTGCAGCAGTAGCCCCCCTGCTTCCTGGGATCATCCAGATGTATCTTGCTTAAAATTCAACTTTGCTCTTGTCCTGAGCCTCCCTAAATCAATTCTGGTTCTTCCATAGAATTACATGCAGACTCTTAGCATGGCCTAGAAGACCTCCACCATCTGGCCTCCTTGCTCTTGCTCCTTCCCATCTGGAGCTATTAAGAATTCCAGTCATTCCAAACCTCTTTTACTTCTGCTGACCTCATGTCCTCTCTCACCTCCAAGCCCATGCACAGGAGATTCTTCCCCAACTGGATCCTTACGTTCTCAGAGAGGATGTCCTTTTCTTGTAAGAAGTCCTCTCCAGCACTCCAATGGGCTTCCCCTCCTCCTCTGTGCTCTGACACCACTCTCTATATTTAATACTGCTATGGTCCTATAGTGCAACTCTGTGTTCGATTGCTCAACTAGTTCATTAACCCTAAGAAGGCAGAGCTGTATCCTTGGTCCAGAACCTTGGGCATCATAGGCTCAGTACATATCTATTGTCTTGAATTATAGTATGTAAGTGTGAATAAAATCCACATTATTTATTTTGGATATTATTTAATTAAGACAACCATGTGGATTGTGCATGATTATCCCCATTTAATGGATGAGCAAAGGAACAGCCCAAAGTTCCATTGCTTTTCCATTTCACAATGTCTCCACGTGGAAGGTGGAAGGTGTTCTTTTTTTCTTTTCTTTTTTTTAATTCACAGGGCTCTGTTGTACTACTGGGACTTGCAGAGGACAAGGCCTTTCTTCAGTCAGACTGGTCTAAACAGAGCCAGCCCTCTTTCCCCTCCTTCCCCTCCCAAGCCACAGCTGTGTGTTGGAAAGCTGGATGGCTGAGGCCCCTAATAAAGAGCAGACCTCCCAACCTCCTTACTCCCTCCCCCACCCCTCACACGGTTTTTCAAATTAAAAGTAACTAAACCGTAAGGCCTAAAGGGGAGAGGGAAGTAGGAGGACAACGACATCCCTAGATAACAGGAAGCCCAGTCTCTCTCCCGAAGTAAAGGGTCTCACAAAGTCAGATCCAGGGACAACCGGTCCTGTCACATCTGTCCCGGCTTTGAGGAATGTATGGCCCACCTTGGCTGGGCTGGACACTCAGCAAGCTCTGGTTCTCAGGGCCATTGAAACAGGCTGTGGGTTAGGAATCATCGACAGGGAGCTGCTTTCTGCTTCTCTGGAGAGTTCCAGAGAACACAGAGGAGACGCTGCATCTTTGATTGAGCCCGCGACCACGAAAGAGGTGGCCCAGGGGTCCTGGAGAGAGAGTCACTACCAACCCAATTACACAGTCCTGTTGGATTCTTCACGAGAACTCTTTTTCCAAGACTTGGACCGCTCTCAATCTTAGCGTGCAAAAAGGCTCCTGGGGCTAGCTTCCGAGCCTCTGCAGGGAGAAGATCCCAGGCGAGCGCTGAATCCTCTTCCCTCTCCCGGATCCCATATCTGTGCACCGCATCCACGACCTCAGCCGAGCCTTCCCGGCAAAGGACCCTTCGCTGGCCCCAGGGAGGCAGCTCTTCCACACGCAGACCAGAGTTAAAGGGGGTGGAAGACAGGGCAGCCAGTGCAGTTTTCTTTTGCAAACCACCAAACGACCCTTTATGTTCAATTCGAGAGGCCAGAAACACCCTCCATCCTTGCCTCGCCCATCAACTTTATTTGAAAAGAAATTCGCGAGTTTGTTTAAATGTGATTTTCACAACTAACTTGGGTTACTATTACATCCTTAAGTCTTAAGCAAAATTAAGGTCGGAGGAAAGTAGTGTTGGGGGGTGGAGCTGGGGAGCAGAGGCGAAACCCTAAAAAGCCAACTGGGCGGGAAACGCCCACGAAAGGCAAAGGTGTGTTGCCGCGAGCTGCAGCCTCTCTTACCCAGGAATTGGGCAGAAGGAGCTGGGGACACAAGGCAGGGCAAGCCCCCTCCCCACCCGCCTCCCCGCCCAGTGACCATTTTGATCTGGTTGTAAAACGTTTACAGGACTCTCTTTTTGAAGGTTAACTCATCACTGCACCTCTTTACACCCGTGCACCCAATTTCTGGTCGCCAGCGATCCTAGAGATGCAAAGACAGGGCCAGAATCGCCGCGCTCCGCATCCCTTTCCCCAAACCTCCCCTCCCTGCTCAGCTCGGAAGTTGGGCCTCCTTCCCCTGCGGTCTCTGTCGTCTGGACTCCCGGTTTGGAGAGAAAACCTTCACTCTTAACACCTAAGGGGGGCGGGCACATCAGGGGTTGAGAATCACAATCCGGGTGCGTGTTGGGATCTTAGTACACAACCTAGGCCGGCGAGGGCCAGTACTTCAGGATCCCGGGGCGACCCGGTCCCCGCAGGGTGTCCTGGGCTGACACCCCGGAACGAGAGAAAGGACTCCGCTGTCAGCCTTGGCCAGGCAGTGCTCCTTGCCTACTGCGCCTCCGAGACCACCCAGGACCCTGGGCGTCGAGGGAGCAATCTGGAAGGATCTTAGAACAACACGGGAAGAACGCGGCTGGGCTCGCCCCACCTCCCCCCGACGCCCCGGGCTGACTGACGGGAGCAGACTCGACCTCTCCAGGAGCCCCGCGGACCGTGGAGGGCGGAAAACGCGATTCAAACCCGCCTATGAGCAGTGGGAAGGGCGGGGGCTGCAGGGGCAGGACTGCGTTTAAGAAACCACCCTTCTCAGTTCGAGGGCCTCCTGCCCGGAGGTTGCTCCTGACCACTGGGTTTATTTTGCTTTTACAGGGGAGGCAGATGTTGACCTCTCTTCATTTTTGCTCGATCCAGCCTCAGCGACATCTTCCCCGCAACCATTTGCTTCCTTGCGCCACCCCCTACCGGGGCGCTATCCCCGGAGTCAGCTCCCCAGGCCTTTAAACCTTTGAGAATGTCACACATGGAAACCTTTAGCAAATGTTTGTTAATGATCATAACAAAGGCATCATTCAAATTAGGCAGGTAATTACTACCAGAAGGACAACTGGGTCCTCGCTTGCTCATCCATTTCTTTCTGCTTTAAACTCCTGAGGAGTTTCTGCCCAGAGACACCCTTGCCCAGCCCGTTTTTGGGCCCCTTTAAATGGCTCCAAAATGAACTGTGAAGTTAGCATTTGCGAGCGGGGAACGCTGGGGCCCAGCGTGCTAGAGACCGGCGGCGGCCCGAAAAGCGGGTCCTCCCGGGCAAGCTCCCTACCTCGCCTCCTTCCCTTTTGGATACCAGGTATAAAAACTCAGACCATTTAATAATAGCATGAACGCCAGTACCGGCTTCCCTTTTATTCCGCATTGATTATTTTGAGGGGGTCGTTAGTCACCGTTCGTTATCTACAAACATTACGGTATCCTGTTAGCATTCCGAACAAGGGGCTGTTCATATATTTGCCTTCAATGATTTCCTGCAGGAACATGTGGAAGTAATAGCGAGCAGTGCAGTCACTCGAGCTGAAGATGCACGAGAAGCTGGCGTGCAGAAGAGCCCGGGGGAATGAAGCCTCCAGCTCAGCCTTAGGAGTCTTTCTCCCGAGTAGACACCCCACGATCCTGTCCCGGTTAGGCACAGCTCCGCTCCCTTTGGAGTGCTTCTCCCTGACCCTCCCCTGCTCGCTGTCCTGTGTTCACTCTCCAGGTGAGGCAGAAGGTGTTGGCTATTCGACGTGCCAGTCTCAACTAGGTCTCTCTGCCTATTGAAGGGTGTGTGTGTGGTGGGTGGTGGGTGGGAAAGGAGGATAAAGGATGACTCTCCCCAACTCTCCCAAACAAGATAATTCAAAATTAGAGCGCGGAAGGCTAATGGGCTCCCCTCCCCCGACCTCGCTGGGCTGTCCCACTCCGCGCTGGTCTGGTTCTTGGAGCGTCAGCGCCCCCTTTCCCTCGCAAGCAGGATTGTGCTTTTCCAACTGACTCCTCTTGTCTGGGGCATCGGGTTTGAGGCTCAATTCTAGCGTCCGAACCATTCGGTGGGAGGGATTTCAGCGAGAGTCAAAATACACCCTTTCCCGGGAGTCGGAGGTGGCAGGCTTGTTGTAGATCGTCCTGCGAACACCCAAGCCTGAGCTTTTTTGTATTGCGAGATAGAAGCTAGGGCAACCTCTCTCAGATAATCCCCACAACAAAAGCACAACAAGATAAGTGGCTCCTAGGGAGTAAAGGTCGTTCTGCGCGAAAACGTTACCAATTTACGCAGACCCTCGGCTATTTGTACCCTATCACCTACTCCATCCAGTCTTTAAAAAACCGGTCATCATCTTATTGGACTCAACAGTTTGCCTAATCCCATTAAAGGCTTAACAATTACACGGTCTTTCCCCCTCAAAGACCCTAGTTCAAAACGACGAAACCACGCAACCGCTTGGAGATTTCGCTCCAGGGCCCTATTTCTGGTTGGGCCAGGAGTTGCTACAGAGGGACACTTCTCAATTCCAGATTATATTCTTTCTGGGCATTAACTGCAATTTTACATGATCTTTTTCTTCTTTTCAAAGGAAATACACAGCTATAGCATCGTAGGAAAATATCCCCCAAATTGGGAGACAAACTTATTCTGGAAATGATGGGCTGTTCGTAGTTCCACGAAACCTCTTTCCCGGCAGAACGTCAACACCTCCCCTTGCAACCACCCCCACCCCATCTGGTCTGCTTTTCTCCGCCCGCCCCCACTCTACCTCCCCCCAGCCAGTTGTTGTCGGAGTCTGGGGGTTGGGACCCGACCCCCTGATTGCGTAAGAGCAAAAGCGAAGGCGCAATCTGGAGACTGGGACATTCAGAGTGCAGGGAGTTCTAGGGTAACTTTTATTTTGAAGAGGCCAGGGGTGGGGGTTCATTTCCTGACAGCTATTTACTTAGAGCAAATGATTAGTTTTAGAAGGATGGACTATAACATTGAATCAATTACAAAACGCGGTTTTTGAGCCCATTACAGTTGGAGCTAGAAGGAGAGAAACAGGAGGGGACTGCAGAGGAGGATTGGAGGCCGTGGATGTACTTTTTACTTCATGTATAGGATTTCCATTTCGGATTGACATAGGAGGAGAAGGTAAGGGAAAGGAAAAAATGATTTTGTTTCTAAGGGAAGTCCCTGATCAGACTCTGACTCTGGAAGAAGCGAAGTTAACTTCAAACTTGGGGCGAGGAGAAAAAACAAGGGGAAAAAAATGGAGTTGAATTTCAGTTATGTATCCGGAGAGTAATTTATTCTGAATAAACTTCACGAGGTTGGAGGGTATAACCATGGAGTTAGGAAGTCTGGAATTAAACAACAACAACATTTTCCAGACCTATTTTTAAAAGTGTTTTTCTAACAACCCTATGGCCTCCCAAAGAAATTGTTTAGGCTCACATTTTTGAGGTTTCTTTTGGAGGTGGGGGTGGTATTCGTGGATACTGGGACGAACACCAAGGGACGCTGGGGGTGGAGGTAGAGGTGTTTGCTCTCTTCTTGGCAGTGGGTCCTGGAAGGCGACAGGTTTTTAATGAATATTTTCATTCCTTGTTCGCGGTTTGGCGGGATATTGCAGCAGCTGGTGGTGTGGAGCGCTGTTGGAGGACCGGGAGAAGTGGGGAGAGAAGGGCGCCGAGTGGGGCGCGGGAAAGGGTTTTGAGGCGGGGGAGGTGTGAAGGGCTCGCCTGGAGGAGGCCGGACCTCGGGTGCCTGCCGGGTGCACATGGCGCCAGCCAACTGCGCGTAATTACTGGACGGCGCTGCGCCTGGTGCAAGCCGGGGCCAGACTCAGCACTGCGGTGGAGGAAGGACCAGCAGAGAACCGGCCTGGGCGAGGGTTTGGGGAGCTCCGAAGCGATCTGCTAGGTCAGTGAGGTGTGAGAAAGAGCGGGCGCCAGCCCTGCAGTGCGCTCGGATTGAGTGCCTCTGGCGGGGGCGACAGCCGCGGCGGGGCGAGCGGTCTGGAGTAATGACAAACACATTTGGCCCGGAGTGAAAAAGTCGTCCTTGCCTCGCATTCCAGCAACTGGGATTTAAGGAATTTGGAGCTGCACTCCAAGGGGCCCTCATTGTGCACGGTGGTCCCCACCCCCCACTGGTCTCCACTCGCCTTCTTCTCAGTGGAATCGTTTCTGCAAAGCCCGGTCCTCGGTTTCTGCTCAGTCCTGGCCGCAAGCAGGAAAGAGTCCAAGTCTCCCCCAAAGTGCTGACCTTCTTGTGAGGAAGTTAGAGACTACTCGAAACGGACAAACTTGGCTGCTGGTAAGACAGGTGAGAGGCCAACCGTCCTTAACCATCCTGTAGGCACCATAGCCAGGGACGCTCTCTCCCCCTGGTGCTTCTCTCCGCGCTGGGATGCGTGGCACTGGCTGCCAGCGTTCCCGGCGCTGCTTTATTCTCACCAATCGCCCCCTTTTTCTGTTTCTTTCCCAGCGGCGGCCTCCCTGCGGGCTACCGAACCTTCTAAGCCCTCTCCTTCCTCTGCCGTCTATCTCCCAGGGAATCAATTTTTACACGTGAGATTAACTCTTCTGGGCAGCGCCAGGGAAGCGGGCGGCGTCCACTTGGCTTTGAAATTATTGAGATCAGCCTTGACCAGTTCAAGGCAAAAAGGAGTGTGGCTCGACTCGAGTATGCTGCCGGATGGTGTAGGGGCCGCCCGGCCAGGTGTGCGGGAGTGCCAGTGCCTTGGCGTTGCGCCTTTGTCGGAAAGGAAGTGCAGGGCACTCTGTCTACTGTAGGTCTCTTTCGAAGCCAGGGCGCTGGTCCCGCACTAGACTCCCCCAGCCCTGGCTAAGACCTCGGAATGTGCGGAAACTGCCTGGAGGAACTTGCCACTGAGTCCATCTACGAGGGTGGGAGGAAAACACTGGCTGGGAGAGAGCGTGGATGGCCCCTATTAAATCTGGGCCGCCCTGCGCGGGGCCGCCCTGCTTGGAAAAGCCTCGGACTGGGCTGTGTGGGAAATGGCTTTTTGGCTCGGTGTATGTATTGCTCAATGTTTTGGACCTGCTCTTCACGCTTCGATCGCTCCCAGTCAGAACTAGGAAGCTTTATGGAGTCTGAAGGCAAACGGGGCACGACATATCTAACACCCCAAAGTCCTTCGAGGTCCTGGGCCGCGAGAGGAGAGGGAGGGGCGCCCCTGGGCGTGCGGACCTCACCCAGAGCCGCGCTGGCTCTGGTTTTTACATAACCCTGGTCTCCATCGGCCGACCGAACTGGACCCTGGGGTTGCACCTTCTCCCCGTCCTCGGCCTCTTTCTACAGTCCTCTTGAAGAGGAGCCCTTTCTTGACTCCCAGACAGGCGGAGATCTGTCCTGTCCTACTTTGACGCCCTGGTCAGTCCCTGCTTCGGAGCTCTGCATAGTCCTGCTTTTGGATTCACCCAAGTACAGCTGGACTTGCTCGAGAAAGTGAGTGGGCGCCAGAGGAGAGGGAGGCGCCAGGAGTGAGCCGTTGACGGTCCCGTGTGCCCAGGGATCTTAATCCAGTTCTTAGGTCGCCAGGGACTTGAAACAGAGTTCGGGCGCCCAGCTCTCGGCCGGGGCTGCTGCTTTCCTCACGGGGCGCAGACATGGGAGGGATGCAAGGGGAGGGGCAACGGGCTGGGCTTTGCAGCTGAAAACGCGTCTGGCGCCGAGGCGGGCCCGTTTTGTGCCTCCTGGGGACAGGCCGTGGGCGGCGCGCGTCCTGGGGACGTGGTGGCCAGCGTCTTCCTGTAGACCTCGATGGGTGGGACTCCTTCTGGCTTTCCGGGAGCTGGGACCAGGTTACACGCTGTTAGTGGGAAAGTGACAATTTTGGCGGAAAGAGCAACAAAACTGAATAAGTGACCAAAAGGTGCGGCTTTCTGTGTCCCTAGAATCCAGCACGGGGTCTGCCTGCAGCCTTAGGGAAGAGGGGCGAAAGGAATCTTGCAGGATCGCGCCTAGCGCGGGATGCAGGGTCAGGGACAGATTGCTTTTCACTACTACACTGTAGTCCTGCCGGTGCTTGCCTTTTGCTGAAGTGGCTCGGCGGCATTTCCTTTTGTTTTAAACTGAACGGCGAACCAGGGATGGGTTGGGAAAGTGGATGGTGGGAGAGGATAAAAGGGAACCTCAGACTTGGGTCTCCTCCTTTCCTGCCTTTTGCTTCAGTTCTCCATCCCCTGAGAAAGGACAGCGAGAGGTGCCAGAGGACGAGGCTGTGCTTAGGGAAGGTAGCAGCAAAGGAGAGCGTCGGACAAGTTGGTTACCGAAGAAGGCCGATTTCTTAAAAGCTGAAGGGGTGCAGGCTCCTCTCGCCTTGGTCCTACCCTCTTACCTCTGTCTGCGGCCGTGTGGCTCTCTGGCCCACAGGAGGCGCTGGTGCACGCTTGTAACCCTAAACCCCTCGATCCCTCTCCCTCCACCCCGCCCAGCCCCTCTCCTCCACCCCGCCCGGCCCCCTCTCAGGTCTCAGTCGAAAACAATGCAAACGCCGAGCGTCGTGCCTGGGGTGTGGCGGCATCTTCAGCTCTGTGGCGGGGAGCGCGGCGACTAGGGGCGTGAGACTCCGGAGCGGACCCGCGTCATCTCCAATATAGTGGCGACCGAGCCTCCCAGAGCGTGGAGGAGGCGGAGGGTGGAGTGAGCCAAGCCGAGAAGGTGTGGGTGTGGCGGTGTCGGGAGCCAACCGGTGCGGGTGCGGAACCTCGGAGGGAAGGCTTGCAAGTCGCGGTCCCGGCTGCGCTGACCGGGACCTGGAGTCTGAGTTGCGGGCTGCCGAGCGAGCCAGCCGGGTAAGATCCGCGGCGCTGCCGCGCCCTCTAGCGGGCTCCAGGGACGCGCCCCGCGTCCGCAAACCCCAGGCGGTCGGCGCCGCGGTCGCGGAACGCAGCTGGGAGCCAGGGCCCCTAGAAATTATAGTCGTCAGGGTCACCTTTACCCCTTCTGGAGGCGTCGGATAACTCCCGGCAGGCACTGCTGGTCCCGGGGGACGCTGTGTGGGCGAAAGGGTGCTAAGGTCCCCGGTTTGGGCTAGAGAACTGGGGTGCCAATTATAATTCAGTCTGCGGGGGACCTGAGTCCCACGCGCTCTTGGGGGACAGTTGCCACCTTCTGCGTTCCAGCCTGGTACAAGTTGCCCTGCTGCGCCGGCGGCCTGTTGCTGTGTGTTTGTTTTACGACCCTGTGTTATTGTGCAACGGAAAGGTCGTTTCCAATCGGCCCGGGTGCGCGGTCCCTGCCGGGCGGGTTTATGAGGGGTGACAATGGCGTGCGAACAGATTGGGCAGCGCGGCTGGGACCCTGCATCGCGGCCCCTGTCGGCTCGGCCCAGGTAGGCTCCCTGCTCAGACGGGCTGAAGCTCGAAGTGGTGAGAGCTTAGGCTACACAATACCTGAGTGACGGGTCCTCCTGAACCTTTACTGTCTGGCAGAGCAGCGGCCTCTTTCCGGCTGCCGACACCAGGTTGCCTGGCGCACCGCTCTTAGCTGTGTGGTGATGGTGCCAGCCTCTCGCCGAATCTCCTGGGGCTCTGGGGGGACTCAGGCATTTTCGACAGCAGTTTTGCCGTATTTGCTCTTTACCCGAGGCTAGGTCACCACGCAACTTGAAAGTACAGCCTAAGAAAGGAAGATTGTAAGTTAAGATTTGGGAAATTGTAGCTCAGAATTCTTTGTAGTGACGTCTGTGTAACAGTGAAACCCGGGACGCGCGTCCTTGGACCAACACTGCCATCTACTGGCCATTCTGAAGAACTGCCATGACCGTCAGTAGGCTTCGAGGAGATTGCAAGCAAATGGGAAGATGCGTTTTTCGCCAATTAGGAGAAATTAGCTGCAAAAAACATTGACGGACATTTATTTTGTGGACATTTATGTTTTTTCCCCTTGTGCTGAGGATGGAACCCAGGGCCTCAGGCATGCTAGGCAAGTGCTCTACCACGGAGCTACAACCCCAGCCCTCAGCCTGGATTGTTGATCATTTTACATTTACTAATGAACAAAGGCTTTACCTTCCACATCTTATGATCAGTGTAAAACTGTGAGCAGATAGGCAGGCATTTGCGTTCCTGTTATAAGCGAGGAGACCTGGTTTGGGGGATTTGGTGACCTCAAGTTAAACGCTCAATAAGGTCCCATTAGGAGTCACATCAGTTTAGTGACGATTAAAAGAAAGTGTCATTGTATTCTCCCATGGTTAAATATCTCTTCATGGAAGCAGAAAGATTTATGAACTCTGATTGTCCCATAAAATGCTCCCGTGTAAAAATACTCCAGCTCCCACCCATCATTGGAATGCCTAATGGAGCTCAAAGATCAAAACAACAAGTTTCGGGTGGTTGCAGGTCCTGGGAAACATAGCCTTCCCTGAAAAACAGAAGTGGCCACTGAGGTAGACCTGAATTGGGGTTGCCTGGGCTGAAATTATGAGACTGAGTCGAACTTTGCCGAGAACAAGTAAGATGTGTAATTTTCACAGTTAGAATTAACTTAGGAGAGCCGGAATTAACCGAACCTTGGAAATCTGAATCTTGAGGTCATCGGTGGCTTTGGGGCCATGAGAGTGTCTCTTGTGGTCTTTAATCTTGCCAGGGTGGGGCGAAATTCAATATTCAGTGGTCCTGTGGTGGGGCGTGTTGTGCTGGTGGCAGTGGAGAAGCTGGCAGTGATTTGATGAGGAGTGACATGGTGTTTGTAAACTGGTCCTTGCATCGCTTTCTTCTTTGTCACCTTCTTAGCATGGTGGTCTTCCGTTGAAGTGCATTTTCAATAGCTCTTCCGTTCTGATTGCAGGGAACGAGATGGTACGCTGTTAAAGAGAAAGGCTGTAGCTGCAGTAAGATTGGTTTCTCTGTTTACGGGACTGTTTATATGGGTTCATCTTCTAATATTCTTCACAGCTATGCCAGGCTGGAGATGGCAAACGCATGTGAGTGGACCACTGGCTTGGGATGAATTCCGAGGTCAGATCCACTTCCCCAGTGATGCAGGACAAGTCTGGAAGTAGACATCTCTGATGTTCCCGTATACCACATCTTAGGAAATGAATCAATATGAAAACTAAAGCACTTTGTATTCAACTATATAAGTGAGTCCTGCATAATGTTGTAGGGCTAGCAAGTGAGGTATTATTCGTTCCAATCTATAGAAGAAGAGACTGAGGTTCAGAGAGATGGACAAAGTATCATATTTGGGAACAGAACCTAGTCCAGTGTTCTTTGTTTTGTGTCTTCTGAGAGAAAGAACGAAATACCATGTCACCTGCTTGAGATAAGCATGGCCCAGATCTCTTTTCCCAGCTTGTTTCTCTAACTTGTTAGAAAATTACTTCTGAGATGTGAATATAAAGGATCAAGATTGAAGTCCAACATATAGTTGGCATGAGAGAAATAATTAATGATTAAAAAGTGATTTGAATGAAATCTACTGTTTCTCCTGTAAAGTGTTTGTCACCACTGATTCTTATAGTGCCTCAGAATTTGTAACCTCAGTTACTGGGATTTGCACACCTGACTTGAGGATGATGATCAGGATAGGAGTAACTAAGGATGAACATTTCCTCTCAGAGTAGAAAAGCACCAGGAAGAGGAAGACTCACTCCCCCAGGGCCAATAGGTGAGGGAAACCTCCATCTTTCCCGTCCCCTTCCTGTGGGGCGGATGCTCAGCAGTCATTCATGAGTACATGGTCCATGTTACCGATGAGTAATGCCATGAAATTTCACAAATACGCCTGGATTTCTAACCAGGGAACTGGTGTTATCTGAGATGGGAATTTGAAATCTTAAGCAAACACATGTTGATGCTCAGTATTGGCGTCATTATCTCTCTGCAGGAGGGCCTGTTTTCATTGCCCACTTTGTATGTCAGTAAATAATCTTCCCTGGCAGCAGGTCCACCCTATCTGGACACACAGAAGGAAATCTGGTGGGGCCTGGCCAGGGTAAAATGCTCCTCAGAGCCTGCTCTGTAAAAGCAGTGAGTCCCTCTCCTAAGCTCGCCAATGCTTGAAAGATGCATCGCCAGCAAGCCTGGCTGAAGAAATACCGGATATAAATGTGATAAAACCCAAGGCATCAAGCTGGCGCTGGAAGCCACTTTGAAGTTTGCTAAGAGGGTTATCAGTGGGAGGCTGATATTTGTATGTACGAACACACCGGCTGTTACTACTAATTGTGGTAAGTCAGGCGGCCAGCCTGGCTCTGGGGCCCCCTGTGCCTGCCACCGCAGCAATGTGGAAACCCTGCGTCTCCCAGTACCCACCAAGATCCTCAGAAGCCGTCAGCCTGCCAGCATCGTGTGAACTGACTGCACTTGGGTTCACACCGCTGTGATTATTTCTCCCACGGTGTGAGCAGAAAAGGAAAAGGAGGGGGACCTCCTATTTGCATTAGGCAATACTAAGTGTATAAGGGGACAGGACCAAAACACTGACCTTCCCTTGAGAGAGACTATATGGTGGAGTGGAGAGAGCAGAGCTTTTGCATCTCATGGACTGTTACAATTCTGGCTCTGCCACCATCTGTGTGTCTTTGGGTCATTTGATAAACCTCTCTGGGCTTCAACTGCCACTTCTTGGACTCAGCTGTCATGGAGTTATTCTAACCTAACATGGAATACACATACAAATGTTGGCTTAGTAAATAAAGATTTCTCATTCTCTTATTTTTTTTTTTCCTTTCCAACCCTCCCACTTCCAGCATTCCATCTTTCAATTGTATTTCCTCCTCCATTTTCCTAATAGAATTCAGTGAAGCAGAAAGCAAATTTCTGCAACTAGGCCATTGTAAAGCCAAAACACATGACCAAGCCCCATGAAAAACTACATTTAGGCCATTATCAACTGGATCCTCTTCAACTAAAATAAACAACAAAAAAACAACTAGGGCTAAGCAGGACAAACATTGACCCCCTGTCTCCTCGGCTTTTAAAGACAGAATCCTCAGGAATCGTGGGCACACATCTTAGTTTCCAGTCAGTGATGGAACAAACCAAGTCCCCTTAGCTCACTTTGTTGCATGAATTGGGGTGCAGTGGGATCCCCACTATGGTTATCTGAAAGCTTTCGTTCCTATTCAGGCCCTAGGAGTGCGAGTTGGGTGCTTAGAGACCCTAGTACCTGCACGTCCACTTACAGTTCCTTTTCATTGACTTCAGCAAGAAGACTTTATCAGTGACTTTACCTGGGAGGTGAAGGAGGGATAGAGTGAGTGGAGGAACTGGGGATTGAACTCAGAGGTGCTTTACCTGTGAGGTACACCCAAAGCCCTTTTTATTTTGAGGCAGTGTTTTGCTGAGTTGCTGAGGGTCTCACTAAGTTGCTGAGGCTGGCCTCAAACTTGCAATCCTCCTGTCATAGCCTCCCAAGTTGCTGGGATTACAGACATGTGCCACTGTCCCAGTAGAGCCCCTACTTAATTTCTTTTTCTCCCTAAATTTTTGTTTCATTCCCTTCCTTTCTTCTTGCCCAGTACTTAACCTGTTTGTGTCTTGTGGACATTCAGTTTCAATCTCGTTTTCCTACTTTTCTATTCCCCAAATGTCATGGGAAAGCAGGTCTCTGCGGGCGCTGTTTCCTTAACAGGAAAGTGAATGATTGGCTTCCATCAGTCCAACACAGGAGTGCAGGCACCAACCGCTCCTGTTTCCTCATTCAAACTGTGCCCTGTGTCGCATGCCTTGCTTAGACCTGCCGTGAATCTGGCTGGTCTTACTCAAATCAAGGCTGGGCCTGGGTTGTTGCTCTGTGCCCCAGATGTCCCCTAAGTGTCCTGTAAGTGACGTCAGTAAGAGGGACTTTCTCAAACTCTAGATCAGGAAGATACTTTCATATTAAAAGTTGTTCCAGCCCAAGAAACTTTTTATTTTATTTTTTGGTACCGGGGATTGAACTCAGAGGCACTCGACCACTGAGCCACATCCCCAGCCCTATTTTGTGTTTTATGTAGAGACAGGGTCTCATTGAGTTGCTTAGCACCTCGCTCTTGCTAAGGATGGCTTTGAACTCGCGATTCTCCTGTCTCAGCCTCCCTAAGTGCTGGGATTACAGGCTTGTGCCACCACACCCAGCTCAAGCAACTTTTCTGAAAATTGTGGAGGACAAGACTTTTGATGAATTTAACATGAAGCAAGGGACAACCCAGTCAGAGAAAGAACTGCTCTAGTTGAGAAGTTGAGAAAAAAAATCCATTAACGTTTATTTCTTGATTTTTGCATTCTTAATTTAAATGATCTAAGGAACAGTTCTCCTGTATTCTCCAAGATAATAAATCAGGACTTCTTGGAATTCTGAAAGCTACAGGCAATCAAAAAAGGTGTTTCGGCTTCAGATCCCCTTGTGATCTTGGAGTCCTGTTAGGCTATTTGATTCTTTCTTTTTAGACCTCTTACTGTGAATCTTAAATGAGAACTTTTTTTTTTTAAACTTTATTTTATTTATTTATGTATTTTGTATGTGGTGCTGAGGATCCAACCCAGTGCCTCATGCATGCGAGGCAAGCGCTCTACCACTGAGCCACAACCCCAGCCCCTTAAATGAAAACTTTAAAAAAAAAATTTTGCTAAAGTGATGCCGTTAACATTTTTTATTGTGCAAAGCATAAAGAGAACTAGTCTCAAGGGTTATTTTCTATTAGCTAATGCTATTTCTGTTGGCTTTTGACTTTTGCAGTTTTCTGGAGCTATGGGAACTTCCCATCAGGCCTTCCTGGTCTTCGGCTGTCTCCTCACAGGTATGTATGGCTGTCCTGGGGAAGCCCTGTTTTCTGTGTGCTCTGAGCATGTAGTCCACAAGATTGTAAAACCCAATGGAAAATTATCTAGAATGATTACAAACTCTCTGTTCTCCCTGCTGCATTGCATTAATTCTATCTCAAAAAGATCTCCAGTGCCGATTTGAGGATATATATGTATATATATATAAAATTCTAGCATTGAAATGTTAGTTATAATAGTCCAGTCTTGCCTGCTACTTTCTTCTGGGATTCTGGGAGAGATATATCAGAAAAACTCAAGCATATTCAGAGGAAATAAAGAATAGAAAATTCTTGCCCAGGCAATCATACCTATTAAATCAACTCACCCTAATGAAAAATGCTTATGGTGCTTGGAAGTCTCTGAGGCACCTCCCCCTTTCTCTAGGAATCTAATTGATGAGTGTTTAACCCTGGGGGAATAACTCCTTCTCATCAAGAGGATGCCCTGCACCATTTCTTGAAACGTTTATCAGATTTTTCTAGTGTTCATCTAGGTATTTGTGCAATGCAGATGTTCCCCTGAATCCAGTGCTTTCCTAGTCTGAGGAGTTAAGTTAGCCTGCTAGTGTCTGTATGTCTTACCCACATGGATCCGGTGGAATTGAGCAAGACCAGAGACTTGGTAATTCTAAACTCCGCTGAGTGTGCCCCACCTACGGGGTGGTAGGTGGCCCAGATACCTTGTCAACTGCTGTCCTAACAAGCTCAGAAACCACAGTGATGGCATATTGAAGTTGGATGGGATTCCCACATTAGCCTCCAAGGTATATTAGAGGCTATTAATCAAGTCATAATCTCTTCTGTCTGTTTTATAGACAAGGGAAGCTAGACTGAAACTTGAGGTCTTAAGATGAAATTAGAGTTTTTGCTTTTTGGCTTTATCTCTTATTTGTGAATTAATCCACATCATCCTGCTTTGGCTTCTTCAGGTAACTAGAGAGTGACGATGTTGGAGGGCTGGAAGAAGTGGGAGATGTGTCATTCTTGAGCACAGATCTGCTCTGTGCTTTGTTCAGTCTACTTCTCTGCTCCTGTTCTCCTCCCCTCCCACTTTTATTGGGGTGCTGGGAATCGAACCCAGGGCCTCATGCATCCTAGGCAAGTGCTCTATTGCTGAGCCACATCCCCAGCCCCCTCACCTCCTTTTCTTTTTAACTAAGGGCAATTTCTTCAGGGAATGTACAAGATAAAGAACCCATATGTGCTTGAGCTCATGCCATCTTGGGATATTTTATGGTCACACGTAAGAGACTGAAATATGGAACTGGAATCAGATGCCTTCTATCCATCTGAGTGTTTGGAGGGATGAAACTGGGGGCTTTGGTGGGGCTATTGAGGCCTTTGGAACACTTGCTGCTCTCAGCAGATGCAGTGGCTGTTATAATGGGGGGCCTTTCATGAGCATCCAGGCTAACGGATTTTCGTGTAAAAATGGTCATTGTTCATGTGGTTGCTACTGTGGCTTCTCTCAGCTCCCTGAGTGAGACTGTCCTTTCTGGCTGCACCCTATTCAGAGCATGTTTCCTTTTACAGGGCCGGGCCTAATCCTCTGCCAGCTTTCATTACCCTCTATCCTTCCAAACGAGAATGAAAAGGTTGTGCAGCTGAATGCATCCTTTTCTCTGCGGTGCTTTGGGGAGAGTGAAGTGAGCTGGCAGTACCCCATGTCTGAAGAAGAGAACCCCGATGTGGAAATCAGAGATGAGGAGAACAACAGTGGTCTTTTTGTGACAGTGCTGGAAGTGGCCAGTGCCTCGGCGGCCCACACTGGCTTGTACACTTGCTATTACAACCACACTCAGACAGAAGAAAGTGAAATTGAAGGCAGGCACATTTACATCTATGTGCCAGGTGAGTTGGATGGCTCCCTTGGACGGGCTGCTTGGCCTGGCTCTCGGGATAACTGTTGGATTTTTTTGGGGTGTTTGTGTGTGTGTGTGTGGCAAACTTAGGGCCTTTTTAACTGTGCTAAGATTTTTTAAAATGTAAAGTTGCTAAGTATTTATTGGGGAAAATTTGAAAAATAGAGAATGCGCAAAATTAAATAAAGATCATTTGTAAAGTCATTATCAAGAAATGTGGCACATGCCTATAATCCCAGTGACTTGAGAGGCTGAGGCAGGAGGATCACGAGTTCAAAGCTAGCTTCAGCAAAAATGAGGTGCTAAGCAAGCTAGTGAGACCCTGTCTCTAAATAACATACAAAATAGGGCTGGGGATGTGACTCAGTGGCCGAGTGCCCCTGAATTCAATCCCCAGTACTCCTTAAAAAAAGAAATATTCATTCTGAGATGGGGTCTTGCTGTGTTACCCAGGCTGGTCCTGATCTCCTGAGCTCAAGCGATCCTCCCACCTCCTTCTCTCAAGTAGCTGGAACTATAAGTGCACGTCATCTCGCCCAGAGGAATGTGCAGAATGTAATAAACACCATTTGTAATGTCATTATCAAGAAATATTTATTGTTAACATTTCAGAGCTGTACTAAGTTTTGAAAATCATCTTTATTATGGCATATTCTTCATTGGCATTGTGCAAAAATTCTATTCACTTTAGTTGAGTTTAGTGAGGAGAAATCCCACGCTGTGACCTCTGAGGAGCAGAGATGGGAGTAAGATAGGATTGAGCAGGTGAGGGTCTTATGGGGGGAGGGCTATGTGAGGAAACGGGGAGGGATCCTGCAGAGGCTGGGAGAGCCATTGGACTGCCTGGTCACTGTGACTCTGTGAGGTGGCTGGGTCCTAGCCTGCTCTGCCGGCTGAGGAAGGTGTGGGAGCCCTCAGCCTATGAAACCCGTTTTGCTCATTCATAGAAAAAAGTGGCCTCGGGGAGTGTGACTGTAGGTGGCGATGGGCTTCGGGGCCAGGCCTTGGACCATGGTATCCCCTGTGATCAGAGGGAGGGAGGTGCGGTGCTTTGCCACAGCAGCCACACTAATCCCGGCTCATGGTCTCCCTCCCGCCTGGCCCTCCCGGAGTGCTCCTTTGTGATTCTGTAGCTGTCCTCTGTCTCTGCATATATTGCTTTCTGTAGAAGACAGTTGTTCAAAGAAGGACCTTACTGCTGTTTAAACATGGTGCACCATGGTAGGGAAGCTGAGCATTTTAAAGAAGTCCCGGCTGATGTGTTTTGTGTGTTTTAACCTGAAATTAATTGGCAGCTTAGTTTGCTGAAATCTTTGGTAACAAAAATCAAGCATGTGGAACTCAAAACACAAATGTGAGTGATGGGGATTTTGGTATTTTGTTGGGCAAATTAAAGAGGGCTGCAGTTAAACTGTTTATGATTCTTGCTGTCCTTTGTTTGGGGAGAGTCAGGTAAGGAGGTTCATCTTACAAATTATTTCTGCCTTTCTTTTCCTTTTTTGGGGTCGTACTGGGGATTGAACTCAGGGGCACTTGACCACTGAGCCACATCCCCAGCCCTATTTTGTATTTTATTTAGACAGGGTCGCCTTGAGTTGCTTAGTGCTTTTGTTTTGCTGAGGCTGGCTTTGAACTCAGGATCCTCCTCCCTCAGCCGCCTGAGCTGTTGGGGTTACAGGTGTGTGCAACTGTGCCTGGCTCTTTTAATCAGATCCTCTTCCTGGCCTCTGTTGCTGTGGGCATGCCCACGGATGCAGACCCTCTTCATTTCTTCCTGGCACCGCTCCCTGTGAAACTTCCTTCTTAACAGTAAAAACCTGTCACCCTAACTTCACACTGATGCCACACTGAGGTTCCTGCACTGGAATTCCCTAAGCAAGGAGTGAAGAGGCTGGGGTGGGGAATGGGTGGGAGGATTTCTCTCTGCTATGAAGAGAACAGTGGAAACTAGGAACATAGGTTTGTTAAAGGTAGGTGAGCTCCAAAATGTTGGTCCACCTAAAATTGTCCAAAACATTTTTCTGTCCCCTCTCACCACAAACCCCAAGTAGCCCCTGCTTTGCTGTCCTGCTGGGGTCTTTCCTTGATGATTGGGGAATCATCAAGGGCCCCAGGGCCCCTTTCTGCAGCTGGTACTTGAGACTTAGTGCTTCTTGCCATGGTAGCTTAACCCATTTCTTCTTGGAAGAGAAGATTTCAGGCCCTGGAATTATATTTTTCTTTTTTCTTTTTTTGGGTGATGCTGGGAACCGAACCCAGGGCCTTCTGCAAGCTAAGCACGTGCTCTACGACTGTGCCGCATCCCCAGCTATGAACTTTATTACCTGAGTGGTTATTTTTTGATAGATTTTTGTACTACTCTTCAGTGATACTGGCTGTAGGCATTATGGGTTTCTAAAAAGCATTTCAAGATATAAAAATTATGTCTAAAAATTGAACAGTTGAACTGTATTATTTTGTTTTGCATTTAAAAATTTTGACTTGTATTCCTGGCTAGTATTTCCATTTATCATCAGAGCTTTATACTAGGGTACAGGCAGTTTGATATTATTCAGAGATTGAAAAATTACCTTCACAATGACATTGAAAAATTAGCTGTCACAATGACTCGTTGGTGGGGATTCTCTTCTGGATATATTTATAAAGGTAAAATTTATACCTAATAAGAATCATGCCAGGCTGGGGATGTAACTCAGTGGTAGAATGTTTGCCTAGCATGTGTGTTCCTGGGTTCCCAGTATTGCAGAAGAAGAAAACACCAATGGAATAATTTTTCTGTATATATGTGCAAAAGTGAAATTAATGTCTAATAGATTCCTTTTTTTCTTCTGAACCACAGACCCGGATGTGGCCTTTGTGCCTCTAGGGATGACAGATTATTTAGTCATCGTGGAAGATGATGATTCCGCCATCATACCCTGCCGCACCACGGACCCGGAGACTCCTGTGATCCTACGCAACAGTGAGGGACTGGTGCCTGCCTCCTATGACAGCAAACAGGGCTTTAATGGGACCTTCAGTGTGGGGCCCTATATCTGTGAGGCCACCGTAAAAGGGAAGAAGTTCCAGACCATACCCTTTAACGTTTATGCTTTGAAAGGTACTTGTACCTTCTTTCAGTAAGAGCAATGGGAGAACTTGTCAGATGCATGCAGGATTTTAATTCAATCATAGTTGCTGGTGATGAAGAACTGGAATCCTGGTCTGGGGATTTAGGACCCCACCTTTACCATACAATGTTGCTGATTGCAGTGGCCATAATTTTAATTTTAATTTTAATTTTGAAGCTTAGCATTAAGCTTTAAATCACTAAAGGCTAAAGTTTGCTTATCCATCAAAGGTTTATGTTTTATTGGCTGACTTCAAAATACTATAAGGAATTTTTTTCATGCATAAGCTGCTTACTATTTGATTCATGTTCTTGACTACAGAGACCCTAAAAACAAACAGACACCCTAGGGGCTTGGATGCCTGGATTAATTTTAGTAATTTAAGAATTAAGTGATTTTAGTTATGAGAAAAGACCATATTGTAGACTTTAGACTCCATCCCTTTGATGTGAGCGGTTAGGTGGATGGGAAGGATGTAACGCAGGCTGGGGGTTGGGATTGGTAGATGTTTCTGGAGCATTCTCCCTACACGAAGGCTGTGGCAAGAGTATGCCGTTGGACTCTTGTTAAGAGCTCATTTTGTTCTGGAAAGGAGTTGAGGATATCTGAGGAGCAGAGTGGAAGGGAAATGATGGGGCAGGAATGAAGGGCCTGGAGCAATTCACAATAGCCCAGTAATGTCACCTGCTCAGGGTCTGTCAACAGATGAAGGGATAAAGAAAATGTGGTTGAGATACACAATGAGGTTTTACACAGCCACAGAGAAGAACAAAGTCATGTCATCTGCAGGAAAATAAATGGAAGTGGAGATCAGAATTTTGAATGACAGATTCAGAAAGAAATGTATTTTTCCTCCCATTTGTGGAACCTGGAAGGAAAACCAGGAAAGAGAGAGAGAGAGAGAGAGAGACAGACAGACAATTGCATTAAATAAGAATGGAAACTATCAAGTAAAGGAAGGGGATTGAGGAGAGAGAGGAAGGAAGGAAGGGGTGGGGGAGGTACTGGGGAGTGAGATCAAATTATGTTTTTATGTATGCACAAATACACCACAGCAAAATGTACCATTGTTTATAATTAATATTCACCAATTGAAAAAAAATTTTAAAGGTGCCTAGAACAGTGTTGGTCAGTAAGAATGGTGGATTCAATGAATACATACATCAGTAAGGGTGATTGTAAAAAAGTTCAACCGTAACTAACCCAAATGTGATGGTCCATTCAGTTGTGATTTATTTTTACTATGGTTATTATTTTGTATTTCTGTAGTATTATAGCTTCATGCCAGATTGTGTGCATTGACTCAAAATCAAGGTTTCTGAAATTTTCCAATCTTTACCTTGACCAAACTAGTTTGTGAATTATTTTTCAGGGTTTTCTTAAACAAAGAAACCTAAACTTTATAAGACCCTAACTATATTATGAATGTTTGTCTTTGTATTTATTGAATTTTATAGCAACATCAGAACTGGATCTAGAAATGGAGGCTCTGAAAACTGTATATAAGTCGGGAGAAACGATCATGGTCACTTGCGCTGTCTTTAACAATGAGGTGGTCGACTTGCAGTGGACTTATCCTGGAGAAGTGGTAGGTACCCTCAAACGGCATAAAGATTCTGCACTGAGCCTTCTTCTGAAGTCAGAAAGAAACAGGAAGGTTCTATGGCTACAAGAAACAGCCAAACAATTAAAAAAGCAAATAAACAAACCCCTGTGGGGGTTTCTCTCTTGCTTCAACTGCTGCTCTTCCTTCCTCTCTGGGACACCTCTTTGGAAGTTGGGTGTTCTCACATTATGCCTTAATAAACCTCATGTGTTGAAGGGACATTCATAGTCCAATATGTGTACATCTTCCTTGAAATATGAATCAGTTTTTTTCCTATTCATTCTGAGTTGCCTTTCATCTTTAAACATAAACACTTCTTTTCATTCATGGGAGATATATTTTCCCCCCTAAACCAAAACATGTGCCATTTAGGCCACAAATATCTACTCAAAGCACTGTTTTGTAAAATACATTTTCTTTTTTTCAGTACTGGGGATTGAACCCAGGAGTGCTCTACCACTGAACTGCATCTTCAGCCCTTTTTATATTTTATTTTGAGACACAATCTTGCTAAGTTGCTCAGGCTAGACTCAAACTTTTGATCCTCCTGTCTCAGCCTCCTGTGTCACTGGGATTACCAGCAAGTGTCACTGTGCCTGGCTTACAACATGATTTTCTATGAAGCTTCTTTTTTGGTTTGGTTTTTGTTTGTTTGTTAGCTGAGATTGTTAATATAATGAAACCAAACTGACAGTTTTCCCAGCTCTGATCATCAGTGATTTCAAATCCACCAACATAACTGTGTTTCATCACCTCAGTTGAAAGCTGGACCATGACTTTGGACCTGGCATTTGCCTCTTTTCAGCATTGATGATGCTCTTGAGAGTGACAGCCAGGACATCCATGTGCACCACTGTGGTGGGACAGAAAGATGGTAGAAAGAGGAGGAACTAGCTTTTTTTGTTTTTGTTTTTAGACTTTATATTCTAGAGCAGATGTAGGTTTACAGCAAAATTGAGAGATACAGAGATTTCTGATGTAATGCCTGTGCATTTTTACAGCCTCCCCTATTATCAATGTCCCCCACAAAGTAGTGCATCTGTTATAACCAATGAACCTGTATTGATTCATCCTTATGACCAACAGTCCATGGTTTCCAGTAGGGTTCCCTCTTAGGAGTGAGCATTTTAAAAGTCAGTTTTCTTCCCTTCTGCTGTAGAAAGGCAAAGGCGTCACGATGCTGGAGGAAATCAAAGTCCCATCCATCAAATTGGTGTACACATTGACAGTCCCCGAGGCCACGGTGAAAGACAGTGGAGATTATGAATGTGCTGCCCGCCAGGCCACTAAGGAAGTCAAAGAAATGAAGAAAGTCACCATTTCTGTCCATGGTACATTCTGCTTTCTAAAATGTCAGTCGTCCATGCTGCTTGGGATCCATATGCGGTAATCATTATTTATCAGAAACTCTTCCCTGTACAGAGAAAGGGTTTGTTGAAATCAAACCCACCTTTGGCCAGTTGGAAGCTGTCAACCTGCATGAAGTCAGACATTTTGTGGTGGACGTGCAGGCCTATCCCCCTCCCAGGATATCTTGGCTGAAGGACAACCTGACTCTGATTGAAAATCTCACCGAGATCACCACTGACGTGGAAAAGATTCAGGAAATAAGGTACAGAACACCCTCCCCAGCTATGCCTTCTTAACATGTGTATCCCTAGACAGATTGAGGCCAGTGTGTGTCCCATGGCCCAGACCAAAGTCAGTCTAGTACACAGGATGGTGTGAATTAAGACATGAAATCACCTCCCTTTAATTAGAACATTGCAATATGGTAACAGTATATTGCTGAATATTTAGTGATAAAATGAGAAGAAAGAACTGAAGAGCTCTGCCCCAGTGAAAGACAAGTTACTGGATCCAGCTAGGGGTGGAGGAAAGATGTTGAAATTGGAAACACTTGGATTGAATGTTTTCCTTGATGTTCATCATATCACAAGTAGCTGTGTGTGGTGATTCTACTTGTGAGGCAATTATCACATAAGTTTACACGAAACAAGCCTCAGTGGCTTGATTTGGGGCACATTTGCCTCTCTCAAAGCCTCTACAGGAATTAAAAGTATAGCCTGGCTGAATCTGGTCAGGAGAGAGATATATGGTACATCATGGAGATCTCTGCCTTTGATGAGAGTGGTAGATTGCTCACCCCTTGGCTTCAGTTTCCTCATCTATAATATAGGATTAATAATGCTTTATGTTTTTTAATGCAAATAATTGGATCAGATGCTATCTTCAGATCTCTTGCAATTTTAAGTTATGATTTGAATCCAGGAGTCAGAAGGTACATTTGGAAGGGCCAGCCAATTCATATGTATGTCTTTGTTGGAAATTTCTGTGAGGCAAAAGTCAGTTCTTTATTCCAAGCTTGCAGAAAAAGGGGAAACAGAACTTTTCTCATCAGTTCACTTAATTCTGGGATTTGCTCTTTTCTTTCTGAACTTAATTTCATATGGAACTGAGAAGCCACATCTGAGGAAATGGAACTTTTCTCCCTATAGTTCTGGGGACCAAACCCAGGGCCTTTTGCAATCTAAGCACGTGCTCTACCATTGAGCTGCATCCCTCACAGCAAATGGAATTTAATGACCTCTAGGGAGCAATGATGGAAGTAGAAGTGGAATACTGAATCTGGAAAATTTTTTGATGATATGAAAGGAAGGGCAACATGAGGTGGGCAGCTTTCCACAGGAACTTTCTAGGAGGCTGTTGAGGCCAAAGAGGAATAGGGTAATCCTGGCACACTCAACACTTCAGACAAGTATCTGAGCATGATCTACAGGCTATAATCAATAGCAGTGACAAGTCAGGCCTGCCAACTAAATGGTTCTGGAAAGCTGCTGATACAGTGATTCAAGAATCCTTCAGCACAATTCTTTTTTTTCCAGTTCTTAGTGTGGGCCAGGAAACACAAGAATGAATAGGGTGAATGGTATGTTTGGCTTCATGGAGCTTAAAGCCATTGGACCCACTGGCTTCCTTGGCTGAACATATGTAGACAATGAAGGACAATCACTTAGCCATCAGCAGCCGGGTGTGCCTAAGGGAGCTCTCAGGAAATCCAGTGCTGAAGCAAATCCAATATGGTGCAGCAGAGGAAAAACCAGTCCAGGCTACTTTTACATGGGCCTGTTGCTCCAGCATTTGCAGAGTGCTTCTGAGCCCAGGAAGTACTTTCCACATATAATCTCATTTAACAAATCCTCAGAATGACTGCTGTGTGCATAATTACCAAATTTTGTACATAAGGAAACTGAGGCATGGAGAATTTCAATAATGCCCAAGGTCTTTTCACCTTTGTAAAACATCATAATAGGCAAAAGTTACATGAACCATGAAGAAGAGCAACTAAGTGGTCCCTTTTGCATATTGTGATGTTTTATGAAGGACAGTTAAATGGGAAAATATATTTACACACACAGAGCCAAATACCATGTGTAATATACATAGGAAATCTTTGGGGGAAATGTTCTTTTATTAAAGTATGAAGAAGTATATTTTTCTAACTTGATTTCTTTTGGTAATGGAATTCCACACTTTATAAACAAATCAAATGAAGAGAGTGCATTGTATAAAACTTCTTCCTATTTCTGTCTCCATCTGTCCAGTTACCTCCTCTTCTCCACAGGGAAACACTACTTAAGTACTGGGGATTGAACCCGAGGATGCTCTACCACTGAGCTATATCCCAAGATTATTTTCTTCTGTTTTTGTAAGACAAGGTCTTGCTAAGTTGCTGAGGCTGGCCTTAAACTTGTGATCCTCCTGCCTCAGCCTCCTGATTTTCTGGGATTACAGGCATAAGCCACCATACCCAGCTAAGGAAACACTGTGATTGGTTTCCTTCGGTTCTTATGAAACTTTCCAGTTTCTTTAAGCAGATACAAGCAGGTAACAATGTTGAGTCCTGGACTCTTCTTTGTATCACACATAGAGGGTATCTTCATTTTTTCCTCAAGTGATGTTCCTTTTTTGGCTGATCTATCTAAATCACATATATGTAGGGGAAGAAAGTATTCTTTAAAACAGGTAAAAATTAAGGAGTTTTCTTTTTTCTTTTCCCTTCTCTCCTTTCCTCCCTCTCCCCTCCCTTCCCTTCACTTCCCTTCCCTTCTCTTTTTTCTCTTCTCTCTCACTCGCTTTCTTTCTGAAAAGCAAAAAGTTTATTCTCATTCAGAAGGGAGACCTTACCAGAACTAATAGCTCTTAGAGATGGTCTTTGCTTATATCAAAATGTCTGGTTTTCTGTTGTTAAGAATTATGTCTATTATTCAGATCTTTGATGTTTGGAAACTGTGTTGAGGAAAGAGACGATAACAGACAAGACAATGTGTTTTATTTTTATTTTTTTACAAAAATAAAGTTAATCTTGGGAGACTGTCATTCTTTAAATAGTTGGAATTCATTTAGCTATTGCTTATTGAAACAAAGTGTTTTTTTTAAGGTATCGAAGCAAATTAAAGCTGATCCGTGCTAAGGAAGAAGATAGTGGCCATTATACTATAATAGTTCAAAATGAAGATGATGTGAAGAGTTATACTTTTGAACTATTAACTCAAGGTATGTACAGGCAGTATAAAGGTAACACTATCTTGGTAAATGGTTCTCTCAAAGACAGCTTGGCACTTCTCTCCCATGTACAGAAGGAGAAGAAACCCTTTAGGGAAGGAGCAGGGCCTGGAGATGTCACATGTCAGGGATAGCTTTGTTGCACTTATGAATGTAGGTACAAGTTGGCCCTAATCCCCAAATTGGAAATGCTCCAAAATCTGAAACTTTCTGAGTGTTGACATGACATCACAGTGGAAAATTCCACACCTGACCTCTTGTGACAGGTCACAGTCTAAAAACAAGCACACACAAATAGTGTATAAATTTACCTCAGGCTATGTGTAGAAAGTGTTCATGAAACATAAATGAATTTCATGTTTAGACCTGGGTCCCATCTCCAAGCTCATTATGTATATTCAGCTATTCCAAAATCTGAAAAAATCTGAAATCTGAAACACTTGTGGACCTAAGCATTTTCAAGAAGGGTTGCTTTAACCTGTAATTCTGGGGCATTCTGAGTTACTCTGGAACACTCTGGGAATTCCTAGGCTCTGACAGCTTCCTTAGCATTGGCTTCTCTATATGATGCTTTAGTTCTGAGATGGATGCAGTGATGCTTTTTGGTCCAGATGACCTGCAGGTGCTCTGGAGGAGTTTGCATAGCTCTCTTGTGGACATGAGACAGTGGTCCCTGCTGGAGAGGAGTGACTGAGTCTGTTACATTCAGGTCCAACTCCTGTTTACTAAGTCCCTCCATGTGCTAGGTACCATCTGAGGTGGACTCTTTTGATCCTTATAGTAAATCTTTGATGAAGTATTAGCCAAGTTCTAACTTCTTTGACCACAGATTGTTTTTTAAAAAAAACCTTAAACACCTAACAAAATGCTGTAGATGCACTTGGATAGATGCTGCTTTAGATTATATTTTCACTGAATCTGTTAGTCAAACCCCAAGCTCTTGTATCATTTGAAGAGCCCCTTGCCTTTCGAGCCAAATAACCATAGGTGCTTTTCAGTCCTCCCTCACTCCAGATTTAACACACCATAGGCACAAATCCCAAAACACTGAAACTGAAATGCTTCACCCAGCAGGGCTGTCCACGTTGGAGTGTTACTCCTGCAACTGGATTCAGCCCATCTAGCGTGGCTCCAGTGCCATGTGGTTGACTTCCAAACTCATATGCCACTTTGGCTTCCCCACAAGTTCTGGCTGCTCACTTCTGACTTCTTTCCGCCTCTTGCAGTTCCATCTTCGATTCTGGACTTGGTCGACGACCACCATGGCTCCAGTGGAGGACAGACTGTGAGGTGCATGGCTGAAGGCACACCTCTTCCTGACATCGAGTGGATGATTTGCAAGGATATCAAAAAGTATGGAAACTGGACGTTTTTTATTCCTTGGTGATCATATTATTTCTCTGGCTGGCCCTTTTTTGGTACTAGTGGTTCTTATTTGACCTGAGGCTCATGTTAATCAGGAGCGGAGGTAGGATTTTGAACATGGACTGCAGCTTCCCGGTGCATGTGTTCATGAATACCTGTAAGAAGAAGGTCCATGGCTTTCATCAGATCTTCTCGGGGTCTCTAATTTGAAAAGATGGTGAATTTTAAGAACCACTGTCTTACAAGGATCTTTACTACTCTGGCCCATATTTTTACCTCATATTTCTCATCTGGAAAATATTTTTTTCTTTTAATTGGTGAATTACAATTATACACAATAGCAGACTTCACTATGATATATTCATATCTGCACATAGCATAATTTGGTCTTATTCATAACCCTGTATCTCCTCTTTCCCTTCTCTTCTCCCTACCCCTATTTCCCATCCTCTGTTCTACTCATCTTCCTTCTATTTTTATGAGATTCTTTCCCACTTTTCTCTCTAGTTTCCATATATGAGAGAGAACATAGGACCCTTGACTTTCTGAATCTGGGTTGTATCACTTAGCATGATGTTGTCCAGTTCCATCGACTTTCCTGCATATGACATAACTTCATTCTTTCTTACAGCTGAATAAAACCTTGTCATGTGTCTGTACAATATTTTCTTTATCCATTCTCCTGTTGATGGATACCTGGTTCCGTAACTTGGCCATAGTGAATTTTGCTTCCATAAACATGTGTATGCATGTATCGCTATAGTATGCTGACTTTAATCCTTTAGGATAAATGCCGAGGAGTGGGATAGCTGGGTCATATGGTGTTTCCATTCCTAGTCTTTTGAGGAAACTCCATACTGATTTCCATAGTGGTTCTAGTAATTTATAATCCCACCAACAGTGCATAAGTGTTCCTTTCGCCCTACATCCTCTCTACATGTATTATTATTTGTGTTGTTGATATTTGGCAAACTTTAGGTGGCTAAACTGGCACGTGAACATAAATGAAAAATAGGACCCATGTGACCACTCACTCCTTCAGTCACCACCCTGCTGTTGGGTGGGAGTTAACTCACCATTTTTTCTTTCCTCTCTCATTTCTCTGCCTTCTTAGGGGGGCATGTAGACTATTCCATGGTATAGTTCTGAAGCTGTGTTCTGAAGCCTTGATCGCTTCTTCCTGAAGGCTGACACTCCTAGTCCTACCTTCTCCCAGAACATAGGGATGACTTGCATGCTGGCTGGGGCTGGAATCGGGGTCTTATAACTCAATCCAAGGATGGCCCCAACCTTTGTGACACCTTCAGAGTTGTTTTCATTGTGGATGTTAAGAAGGGCAGGTACCAGACCTTTTGGAAGGGGTGGGGAATTGGCATCCTTAAAGATGCTTGATGTTGAGCTGCTCAGTTCACTTGCAGGGGTAAGGTTTGGGATGAGTAGTTATATTTTATAGAATATGTTTGTCTCTGCCTCCTTCACAGTTAGTTCTCAGTTATTCATGTGCAGGTTATTTCCTTTGAGAATACAAAAGGGTTTTAATGTTAATATGCACAAAAAATAAGAACATTATCCCATAGCACCTGCAAATGTAGACAAAGTCAGCAATGTAACAAATTCACCAATCCATTCTTCTCCCTGACTGCCAATAACTGGCCCTATATTTATGTCCTTTTACTTTGTAGATGTAATAATGAAACATCATGGACAGTCTTAGCCAACAATGTCTCAAATATCATCACGGAGATCCACCCTCGAGGCAAGAGTACCGTGGAAGGCCAAGTGACATTTGCCAAAGTGGAGGAGACCATTGCAGTTCGATGCCTGGCCAAGAATCTCCTTGGTTCTGGGAACCGAGAGCTGAAGCTGGTGGCTCCCAGTGAGTTGCTCAGTAGTCGGGGTAACTCCAGCCCATCAGCTGTGCCCTGTCTCTCTCAGGCAGCATGTGGAATCCCACATAGGGTGATATCGGAATGCAGTCCCCAGGCAGAAATTCATCTTTGAATGCACTTAAAAGCCCTTCTCCCTGAGTCCAGGCCTTTCTTTCAGATTCATATACAAAGCTGCATCTTGCAGAGGACATTGGACATTTTGCTTGTCTAATAGTATGGCTACTCAGCCTCTAGTCTGAACATCTGTGTGTGGGATGGAGAATGAGGAAGAAGAATCTTATATCTCATTGCTCCTTGCAGCAGTTGAGACAGGTTGAATTCTTAAAAAAAAAAAAAAAAAAAGCATGAAGCTACAAACAATAGAAACAAATGGCACCTTTCAAAATAAACTTTACAATAAAGTTTATGAAATAGAGGTTTTTATACATGAAGTAGCTCTCAATCTCATTTTTCAATCTTTTTTTTTAAAAATATTTTGTTTAGTTGTAGATGGACACAATATCTTTATTTATTTTATCTGGTGCTGAGGATCGAACCCAGTGCCTCACGTATGTGAGGCAAGCGCTCTACCACTGAGCCACAACCTCCGCCCTCATTTTTCAGTCTTTGCTGTTCTTATTCCGATTCTGTCTGAAAGGTTATACTAAGAGCATCTTTGGAGAAAGTGCTGAGTTCCCCTGATTGAATTCTTGTGTAGTTTCATGGGTACAAATGTTTGAGAGATGGTATTGCCCATCCCTAAAATGTGCCAGGCAGCCTCCACTCTTCCCCACTGGCAGTGAGAAATTCCTGGCCAGGTGCAACCAACACCTTCCTGTCCTCTGCGTGTCTTTGAAGAAGTTCTTCATCATGTCTCTTTCTGATCCCCAGCTCTGCGTTCTGAGCTCACGGTGGCAGCTGCAGTCCTGGTGCTGTTGGTGATTGTGATCATCTCACTTATTGTCCTGGTTGTCATTTGGAAACAGGTAGGTGTTTTCCCAAAGCACTAAAATTTTTAAAGCCCATAAGAACCACCACAACAGCTTCGTTCAGTGCCTGGCACAGTGAGGGACTCAGGGATTACAGGTGGGATGGATGCGGCTGGACTCGACTGTGTCCAGTTAGCTTGCTGCTGAGGTAGCGCTCTGGTGCCTTGGAACCTTGGTAATTCACTAGTTACCTGTTCTGGTCATTTATAGAAACCAAGGTATGAAATTCGCTGGAGGGTCATTGAATCAATCAGCCCCGATGGACATGAATATATTTATGTGGACCCGATGCAGCTACCTTATGACTCAAGATGGGAATTTCCAAGAGATGGATTAGTGCTTGGTAAGTCCCTATGACTATGACCTCCCAGAACACTATTCTCACTTGTACACAACATGACTATTTAAATCCCTGTAAGGGATCTGAGCTTTGCTTAGTAAGAACTATGCAGTAGAAATTCACTTACAGAAATATATTTCCATCTTGAAAATGAGTTAATTGAGGCTGAGGATGTAGCTCAATGGTAGAGCCCTGGCCTAGCATGCATGAAGACCTGGGTTCAATCCCCAGCACTACCAGGGATAAGCATGGAGGAGAAGAAGAAATTGTATCATTGAATTTTAGAAATCTAATACCATAGCCAATTATGGCTAAAGAAAATTTTACAAAGGGAGAAGAGAATATGAGGAGACCTGGCAAAGATAACCACTTTGGAAATGGCTTCACTTTGGAAATGGCACCAATTGAAAATGAAGTGAATTTCTGTGACTAAAAAGCACTAAATGAGAAATGAATGTGGACAACCATAAAGTGGGCTTTGATCCAGTACCTTCTGAGGATGCATAAGATACTTCATGTGAAATATAAGATATAAAAATATAGGTACATTTTTAAAGAAAAACATGTAACAACAACCAAGCCAAACTTGTCACAGATTTCAAATATTTCAGTCTTTGGCTGAGATCAAATACATGAAGTCCAAGGGAGTTTTTTTATTTTTATTTTTATTTTTTTAAATCACATTCTGAATGAATGAAAACAGGACAAAGGCAAATGAAAGTTAGAGCTAGAAGCTGTGTCACAATGAGTAATCTAACCAAATACAGCTTTTAATTATCTACCTGTCTCATTCCAAAATATGGCAGAGTTACTTAAACTGAAATCAAATGAGGTATCCTCACTGCTCCCAATTTCAAATGCTTTTCCTTAAGCTTTCTTTATTATATTTTCACCACTGTTCCCCTAAAAAGGATGAGGAGCTTAGAAAAATTAAAAAGTAATAAAATGCGGAGGAAAGGGTAAAATCCCTGCTATGCCAAGGGGCACTGCTTTGTCTCTGTTCCTGGGCCCTGTCGAGTTGCTAGTGAAGCAGTACCTTTCCAGTAATTGCCAGTCAAGCAGACCTGCAGAAAGGGACAGTGTGGGCTCTTGGTGTCTTTCACTAAGAAGACGGTGGTTGGGCTGTCCATGGTCAGGCTGATACCCTGGAAGCCTCCCTAATGGACTGTGAGCTCTTCAAGGATAGGGACGACAGTTTCAGTTTCTCTTTGTCTCTCCTGACATGAAGCAGTGACTGGGCTCGGGGCATGCTTAGCCTCAGTGGCCTTTCTGGCAATGGTAGCAAGGAGCCCAGCTCAAATTTTTACTTGTATACTCCTTAGAATCGGTGGTATTTTGAATACTGAAGTTATTTCCAGTGGTTAAGGATTTATTGATGCAAAGGATGCCTCTGTTTGCAGGTGGAAAATAGAAGGGCATTGAGCGAGGGGGTTTGGGCAGGAGTTGGGAGGCAGGAGCAAAGGAGCCCAGGGCCTGGCCAGCACCCAGCTGCTAGCCAGGGAGGGCTGCCTCCTCCTCTCTCCCGTCTGTGTTTTCTTTTCCATTGCAAATGTTATTTGACAAAAGCAATTACGCTAATTTCCTCCCCTGTGGGCTCAATTCTTTTTTTGACAGGATGACTTGGAGGAGTAATTAGACTTACTCAATACAGGAAAAGCACCCACCCAGCTGTTCACCCTTGGTGCTGGCCCTGCAGAGGAGTGTGTTGATGGTTCTTCTTGCCCACAGGTCGTATCTTGGGATCTGGTGCATTTGGGAAAGTGGTTGAAGGAACAGCCTATGGATTAAGCCGGTCCCAGCCTGTTATGAAAGTAGCAGTGAAGATGCTCAAACGTAAGTGTTGGGAGGATTTGAATGTGAAGATATTAAGTGAACTGATCAAAATTGTGTAGCAAATTGAAATAGAGGCAGCAAGTAGCAAATTTAGGATTAGATTCTGATTCTTCGACTTTAGATTTCAGGTGTGTCTAGATGTTTGTCAGTTAGGTCTATTTTAATTGTTCTTGTTACTTGTATGTCGTAAAATGAGGAGTTGTTTCTAGTGACCTTTTAATACCCTAAAGATTAGGGACTTTCATTAGAGTCCAGACCGAGTGGGCCATCTGCTTCTTTTTTATACACTTGGTAAATGAAATAATGTTGAATCACAGGATTAACCATGTTTTCAGATTTTTCTGAGAATGAAAGGTGGATAGTAGAGTATCACATTTGTATCACTCTGCTTTAGTATGATACATGACTTATTTTTAAACAGCCACAGCCAGGTCCAGTGAAAAACAAGCTCTCATGTCTGAACTGAAGATAATGACTCACCTGGGGCCACATTTAAACATTGTCAACTTGCTGGGAGCCTGTACTAAGTCAGGTAGGCTCGTTGACCTATATGGGAGTGAGGGTTGGCTCTGAACACCTGTGGTTATAAAAAACCACTGGACCAGACTCAAAATTCCCCTCACGCCCTAGACACACCAGTGAATATAGATATCTCCATTGGAGTCCACCTGTTCCACTGAACTGATGGAAGTCACTGTTTTTGAGTGCTGTCTCTTGATTTTCCAAACACAGCAATTCATAGCTTTTCTATCCTTGGGTTTTCATTCTGGTTTTGGTCCCTGCAGGTCCCATCTACATCATCACTGAGTACTGTTTCTATGGGGATCTGGTGAACTATTTGCATAAGAATAGGGATAGCTTCCTGAGCCGACACCCAGAGAAGCCAAAGAAAGAGCTGGACATCTTTGGATTGAACCCTGCTGATGAAAGCACGCGCAGGTGAGTGTACAGACATTGCCGGGTCACTGTTCTGACAGTCTAATGTCGTGAATTTTTCAAATTATAAACAGAGTAGACTTGTAATGTCTTTGAGGACACAGGCCCCTGTGTCATTTCAGGGTGTCTGTGCTCCCACTGAAGATGTGTAGAGGAGTGGAGTTGAAAACAAATAAATAAAAAGATAGTAGGAACCTTGTCAGCTAATGTTAGGGGAACCTAAATATCCCCATAGTCTTCCCCATCTTTGTAAGTGGTAGTTATTCTACATCTTCTGAAAAGCCTCTCCTTCATGCCAGATGGAGTCGCATTTTCCTTTCATGCCACTGGAACCTTCTCCCTTTAGCATGCCTGGGTTTGATTGATTAATCACTCAGGCTCATCTCCCTGCCTGGACCGCCCCATGTGAAGGGTACTTTTTGCTTTTGCTTTTGCTCTGCCTCCTTCAGTACCGGGCACATTGTAGGGATCCAAATTGTCATGTGCTGAAGCACCTGAGTAAGCACTCCAGAAGGGCACCTGAGTGAGATTTCTTTTTCTGTTTTTACAGTTATGTGATTTTATCTTTTGAAAACAATGGAGATTACATGGACATGAAGCAAGCTGACACTACACAGTACGTCCCCATGCTAGAAAGGAAAGAGGTTTCGAAGTATTCGGACATCCAGAGATCACTGTATGATCGTCCAGCCTCCTATAAGAAGAAATCTATGTTAGGTAAAAGCATCTGTATCACTCTGCTTTAGTATGATACTTAAAATACTCAGAGGTATGTGAACAGAGATGATAAGTAGACTTGCCAGGCTACATGGTTCCTGAATGCAGGTCTACTCAGCTGGGTCTGTGACAGGTTATTATGGGGTTG
This sequence comes from Geosciurus inauris, assembly GCA_004024805.1. Taxonomy (NCBI): domain Eukaryota; kingdom Metazoa; phylum Chordata; class Mammalia; order Rodentia; family Sciuridae; genus Geosciurus; species Geosciurus inauris. Next base: position 56,829 of record PVHX01003813.1, read on the forward strand.
TGGCCTGTGAATTAAAAAGGATAAAGACAGATTTCATATGATGAATTTCTCAAACTTCAAATGCTATTGCTTTATAGCATCATTTATTCTGATATAATAACCTTTCCTTTTTTTGTTAATGTATTTTTATTTTATTTATTTATTTATTTTTTTTAATATTTTTTTCAGTTGTAGATGGACACAATATCTTTGTTTTATTTATTTTTATGTGGTGCTGAGGATCGAACCCAGTGCCTCACACATGCGAGGCAAGCGCTTTACCACTGAGCCACAATCCCAGCCCCAGTTAATGTATTTTTAATTGAAAAGAAATTGTTTTAAATAGATTTATTTTTTGCAGTACTGAGGATCAAACCCAGGGCCTCGCTCATGCTAGGCAGTCATTCTACCACTGAGCTACATCCTCGACCTCCTCAACTTTTTTTTTTTTAATGAAAACATAGTGAGAATTGATTGTTTTGTTTTGTTTTGGTGATGATTGAATTCAGGGCCTTGTGTATGCTCAGCAAATGCTTCAGTACTGAGCTACGTCTCTACCCCTGATAATTGATTTTTTTTTTCCAATGCCCTTACTTGGTAGATTGAAAGCTAGCAAGCTTTTATTGTTTCTTCATAGTGGCTTTTTCTTAACTTTTATAAGACTTACATCTATGAGTTCAATAACCCTTAATTTTAGCTTTCCTAACATTCAATTTGAGATAGAAAGTGGAGACTAGACAATTGGAGTTGTATTTTCTAACAAGTGTTTCTGTTGACTGTTGTTTGAAGGCAGATCTGTCTGTTTTCAAAAACATAGGTGTAAATGGCAAGTTGGATGGATTTATTAACTCCAGGGTACCTAACCCATGATAAACTAGATGGACCATTTCCTATGTGCTTGGGGGTGGCCCTTTCGGACTCCGGTCTAAATCACAGACTTGAAGTAGGGTGGCTGCTAGATTGGTGTGATCTTGACTTTTCCTTTGATGTTGTCTTTTGGGGCCTGAGCCCTCCCATTGGTTGATACAAAAGTGTTGAGCTGCCATGGAAATTGTTTTGAAAACAATTAATGTGCTCTGAATATTTTCAGGGCTCTTAAGCAAAAGGTACAATCCATTAAAAATAGAATGTGCTTGTGTTGCAAAGTTTAGTACACAATGATATTTTCCATTTCTGCAGTTCTAAGTTCCAATTACTTCACATTGCCAAATGGGTGAACTTCCAGGCACTTTTTAAAGATTAGCCAATGAGAGTTATCGGAACCAATGCTTCCCCTCCCTTCCCTTATTTTTTAAAAATAGTTTACATTGCTTCCCAGGCTGAGCTGGTGGACTTGGCACCAGATGTTGGGGGACCTGAGTCACGCTGAGGCCCAGGCCCTGTTGGCAAGCAGATTAAAGTTTTCTGGCCTTCCCATAGCTGGCTAGAAAAATGTGAATGGCTGAAGCTATTCTTTACTTGCCTGAAAATCCTCAGAAGGACTGAGAACTACTGGCCTAGATGGCCTTCCTCGAAAACTCTGGGACCCTTCCAGATGGGATAAACTGGGAAAGTTACAAAGGGAAGTCCATGCAAAGTCATTGGCACTGATTTCTTTCCACATTTAAAAAAAATTGTGAATTATAGTTGTACATATTGATAGGATTATTTTTACATATTCATACATGCACACAATATAACAATATAATTTGGCCCATATCAATCCCCAGCACTTTCCCCTCCCTCTCTGCCTCTTACTCCTTGGTCCCTTTCCTCTACTGATCTCCCTTTGATTTTTTTCTTTTTTTAGTACATGGCAGTAGAGTTCATTTTGATATAATTATACAAGCATGGGATATATCTTATTCTAATTAAGACCCCACCCAGTCTTGTGGATGTACATGATGGTGAGATTCATTGTGGTGTATTCATAGATGTTCCTAAGATAATTATGTCAGATTCATTCCACTGTCTTACCTTTCTCTAAACTCCTCCCTTCTCTTCATTCCCCTTTGTCTAATGCACTGAACTTTATTCCCCTGCCCCCCTTATTGTGTGTTAATATCCACATATCAGAGATATACATACAGCCTTTGGTTTTGGGGGATTGGCTTATTTCACTTAGCATGATAGTCTCTAGATCCATCCATTTACTACTAAATGTCATAAAGTCATTCTTATTTATGGCCAAGTAATACTTCATTGTGTGTATCTACTACATTTTCTTTATCCATTCATCTGTTGAGGGCCCCTAGATTTGTTCCATAGCTTAAACTATTATGAATTGAGCTGCTATCAACTTTGATGTGGCTGTGAGACTGTAGTATACCGATTTTATACCAAGGAGTGGAATAACTGGGTCAAATCGTGGTTCCATTCCCAGTTTCCCGAGGAATCTTCATATTTTACACAATGGTTGCACCAATTTGGAGTCCCATCAACAATGTATGTGTTGACCCTCTTCTCCATATCCTCATCAACATTTATTGTTACTTGTATTATTGATAATTGCCATTCTGGCTGGAGTGAATGAAATCTCCATGTAGTTTTAATTTGCATTTCTCTAATTGCTAGAGATGTTGAACATTTTTTCATATATTGGTTGACCATTTGTATTTCTTCTTTTGAGAAGTCTGTTTAGTTCCTTTTTCCATTTATTGATTGGGTTATTAGTTTTTTGATGTTAAGTTTTTTGAGTTATTGTATATCCTGGAGATTAATGCTCTATCTGAAGAGAGGTGCAAAGATTTTCTCCCATTCTGTGGGCTGTCTGTTCACATTCTTGATTATTTCCTTTGCTCTCAAGAAACTTTTTAGTTTGATGCCATCCCATTTATTGATTTTTTATTTTATTTCTTGCTTTTTAGGAGTCTTGTTAAGGAAGTCAGTTCCTGAGCTGACATGTTGGAGTGTTGGGCCTACATTTTTTGCTAGTAGGTTCAGGTTTCTGATCTAATTCCTAGGTCTTTGGTCCACTCTAAGTTGATTATTGTGCAGGGTGATAGATAAGGGTTAAATTTTACTCTACTACATATAGAGTTTCAGTTTTCCCAGCACCATTTGTTGAAGACACTCTTTTCTCTAATGTATATTTTTGGTGCCTTTGTTTAGTATGAGATAAATGTATTTATATGGATTTGTCCTTGTGTCTTCTATTCCATTGGTCTTCTTGCCTGTGTTGATGCTGTTTTTGTTACTATAGCTCTGTAGTATAATTTAAAGTCTGGTATTGTGATGCCTCCTGCTTTGCTTGTCTCACTAAGGATTGCTTTGGCTATTCTGGGCCTCTTATTTTTCCAAATGAGTTTCATGACTGCTTTTTCTATTTCTATGAAGAACTTCGTTGGAATTTTAATGGGAGATGCATTGAATCTGTACTGTCAGCTCCACTCCCAGAGTGGAGTCATTGCAGAGTTCTGTGAAGGGAGTTCCCATAGGTGGAGTTCCTGAAGGCGAGGCTTAGGTCCCAGGTGTTTTATTGCATGGCAGCTGTTTGGGAGATATTAAATCAGTGCACCACCAAGGCCTGGCTGCCCATCTACCTGGGTGACTGCACCTCAGGAGATTCCCCAGGGTTCCACTCTGGAGGAACCAGTCCTTTTCCCCTTTTGCTGCCTGTGGAGTCCTGGTTTCCTGGGCTTAGTCCCCAGTACAGTCACAACCACGCATTTAAATTGCTCCCCTTCTGTGAGCTGCCAGACTTAAAGGAGGAGGCAGCCAGGCTCTGCCCAGCCTCTCTACCTATATTCCCTCCCTGCTGGGTAAAATACTCTCGGTGCCTGCTTTTCTCTTGGTTTGTTAGGCACAGTCTGGGTTACATGACAGGTGTCTGCTGGGAATCCTGGTTCCTGTAGCTGTTTTAGGATGGCTCCTACCTCAGCTCTCCATGGACAATTGGGAAACATGTGGCATCTTCCATGCACCAGTATACTGTGCTGCACAGCCTCTGGATCAGTCAGACAGTGTTTTTTATCTCAGATTTCTCTGCACAAAGCCACACATGAAATGCTGCTTCCTCTAGTTGTCCTCCCTGCTTTGCCTGGAGTGGGTCAGCTTTGGCAGCTACCACTAGTGGCGGTGGGCTTTCTCTGTTTTATTGTATCCAGTCTTCTGAGTTCCCAAGCTGCTTTGCGAGTCCAGTATTAAATTCCAGTAAAATAATTCTTTCACCTACCTCATTGAGAAGCCAGATATCCGCTACCTTGGTCTCACGCCTTGGAAAGCAGCCTCCTCTACTCTGCCACCTTCCCTCGTCTCCATGAACACTGATCTTTTAGCTGTTCTCCTTGTCTGATTAGTAGTTGATTTAACTGATGAATTATAAGCCAAGGACTATGAAGATAATTTGAAAAAGAAAATAAAGAAATTCCTAGAAACTACTTTTTCAGTTGTCCTCATGGATATTTGTCATAGAAGATTTCAGTGTGTATGTGTGCGTTTTAAAGATGGCTGATGTGATTGCTAACTAAGGTTGAAAAAGAAATCTGGGAGGCAAACAAAATCGATTATGTGCCTGGGCATGGTGGTACAGGCCCGTCATCCCAAATACTCCTGAGGTTGAGGCTGGAGGATTGCAAGGTTGAGACCAACCTCAGGAACGTGGTCCTGTCTCAAAATAAAAATTAAAAAAGAGCTGGAGATGTACCTCAGTGGGAGCCTACTTGCCTACCATGTGTGAGTCCCTGGGTTCACTTCCCAGTACTACAGAAAAACCCCAAACCAAAAATCAATAATACAAAACTACATGCAAGAACCCATGAGGGAGATCAGTTTTAACTGGTCCTCATGGCCATGTGTTCTCACATACTCACGAATCAGGCATGTCTTTCTGCATTTAAGTTGACTATCTCTTTAACTGAAATGTTTGGGATCAAAAGTGTTTTGGATTTTGGATTTTTTTCAGGTTTTTGGAACTTTGCATATATATAATGAAATATCTTGGGGATCAGACCCTATTCTAAACAAAAACTCATTTATGTTCCATATATACCTCTACATAGGGACTGAGGGTAACTTTATACAGTATCTTTAGTGTATTTGCATTTCAACTGTGAAATTTTCTACTTATTGTACCATGTCAGTATTTAATAACTTTTGGATTTTGGAGCATTTGGGATTTTAAATTTTGAGGATAGGAATGCTCAACTTGTACTCAATTATTTTTAAAGAAAGAACCTTTTCATTTTTTATTTATTTGCAGTGCTGGGGATTGGACCCAGTGCCTCCTAGGCATGTGCTCTCTACCACTGCATGCTAGGCAAGTGCTCTCTACCACTGAGCTATGCCCCCACCCCCTTTGCATAGTTTAGATACCCACCTGGGAGGTCTAGAAACTGTATAAGACAATAGCTTTGCATATGTTCTTTGGACAAGCCTCTGCAGTCTGACAAGCAGCCCAGCCTCAGGGGAGTGGTGGTGGTGGCTGAGCTCTCATGCTTCCCTGCTCTCGTTCCTGTTCTGCAGACTCAGAAGTCAAAAACCTCCTTTCGGATGATAACTCAGAAGGCCTTACTCTGTTGGATTTGTTGAGCTTCACCTATCAAGTTGCCCGAGGAATGGAGTTTTTGGCTTCAAAAAATGTAAGTTCCAGGAACGGTGACATCTTTAGACCTGGCTGCAGATTTCAGAGTGAGAGGATCAAGGAAGCAGATAGCAGGAGAGAGACCTGGGAGAGACCAGTGACAACAGCCGCTTGTCATTTACCCCCTCTCTTTCTCTTCCCCTGGGGAGGGCCTGGTGCCTAGCAACATTGGGTGTCTGCTTTTCTCTAGAGTTTGCTGTGTCTTATAGGGGTTTGGTAGAGGACAAGCCCATCATGCCAGGACAGCCTTTCCTTAGGTGCACGTCTAGCAGCTCCAAGTGCCATCATGGAGCAGCCAGTCTGGCAGGTGTGCTGCCGTTTAACTGTGAATGGATTGACTTAGAATGTTTCTTCCCTTTCCACACAGTGTGTCCACCGCGACCTGGCTGCTCGCAACGTCCTCCTAGCACAGGGGAAGATTGTGAAGATCTGTGACTTTGGCCTGGCCAGGGACATCATGCATGATTCGAACTACGTGTCAAAAGGCAGTGTATGTAAACCCTGCCCTCACTTGGCATGCTCTCCTCCTTTTCTTTCTTCTCTAAAGTCACCTATTGCTTCTTGCCACTGGCAGCCCATGTTTTTGAATAAGGAGATTCATGAATGGGCTGCAGGAGTTCAGTAAAGCTCAGGCCTGGGCGTGAGTCCCAGCACCGCCTTGTACGAGGGCTGGGATTTGGGCAAGTTTCTTGCTCATTCTATGCCTCGGTTTCTGTCTGTGGCAGCGAGGCAGTAGTAGCACCTTCTCCTGAGTTGCTTGCTGTGGGGAGTTAAATTGTGAAATTCATGAAAAATGTTTAAGATAGTGTCTGGAATATGGACACATCCAAGAAGTGTTAGCTGTTAATAAGCAAACTGTGTGCATGTAGAAATAAGCAAGGTTTGCAGGGACAGTATCTCTGGTTTTTCAGCTTTTATCAGATTTTCAAAAGGCACCTGTGACCCCCAAAGTGTTAAGATCATTTGAGTTAATACGTCTTAGAGGCACAGTTTCTTTAAAAGTCATCGAATCATCTGCTCAAACTATTCTCTCCATCCCTTTCACTTGAAAGCAGATGAGGTAGGATACACCTGCCTCTCATAGGTACAACGCCACATCGCTCTGCTGTACTGGTTGGGAGACAGCTCACAGGGGTAGCCTCATCCACCCAGAGGACTCTGCCCTGTGTCCCTGCTCTGTGTGCCACAGGTACTCATGTGGCCATGACCTACTGTAGCTGGAGCTTTTCCTAGGCACCTTGAACACTCTACAGAACTTTGGTAGAGCCAAGCCTGTTCATGTGAGGCTGTAAGTCTCTGGAAGGATGCTAATATGGTTACTTTATGTATCTACCTCAGTTTAGTGTTTCAGCAAAGTTTGGACCAATTTCACAAAAGAGGCTATAAAATACATCTCAGTGTGTGATTCTTGGAAAATGACTACTCCTCCCTCCCTCCCTCCCTCCCTCACTTCCTTTCTTCCTTCTTTCCTTTGGATTGAACTCAGGGATACTCTACCACTGAGCCATATCCCCAGCCCTTTTGTGTTTTATGTAGAGACAGGGTCTCACTGAGTTGCTCAGTGCCTCACCATTGCTGAGACTGGCTTTGAACTTGTGATTCTCCTGTCTCAGCCTCCCTAAGTGCTGGGATTACAGGCATGCGCCATTGCGCCTGACTGACTATACATTTCTTAATGTTCAGAGGCTGTAATCAGCTCACAGATAGCTGAATCTTCGTTTTGTTTCTAGGAATCCCTGCCAGTATGGGCCAGGTCTGTTCAGGGCTCAACAATTCAGGATTAAGTGTTTTTGGACATGATTCCTTTGGAAGAGGTGGGAAGCAACATTGACCGTCAGTTGCCAAATATGGATTAAGAACCCGTTGGGTAGTGAGTCCTGCGAGTGCAGCAATAAACAGAACACACACAAGACACTGCGAGGCAACATCATTAGTGCAAGTTCTTCTCAGCCCAGGGAGGGCCCCTTTCCATTTCCACCACTGCAGATCATCAGTGCAGAGACTAATGTCTCTTTGTTTTTTTTTTTTTTTTTTTTGTTTTTTGGTACCAGGGATTGAACTCAGGGGCACTGGACCACTGAGTCACATCCCCAGCCCTATTTTGTGTTTTATGTAGAGACAGGGTCTCACTGAGTTGCTTAGTGCCTCGCCATTGCTGAGGCTGGCTTTGAACTCGCGATTCTCCTGTCTCAGCCTCCCAAAGTGCAGGGATTACAGACGTGCACCACCACGCCCGGCTAGAGACTAATGTCTCTTAATGTCCTCCCTTCTTCCCTGCAGACCTTCCTTCCTGTGAAGTGGATGGCTCCTGAGAGCATCTTCGACAACCTCTACACCACGCTGAGTGACGTCTGGTCGTATGGGATTCTACTCTGGGAGATCTTTTCTCTTGGTATGGGCCTGGCAGCTCTGCTTGTTTGGATTGTTCTGGAACAGCCCTGGAAGGGAAAGTGTTTGTCCTAGCTGCAGGATGTGATTGAAGCTGAGATGCATGCTGTGAGAGTCAAGTGTGTGGCCTGCAGCAGTTGCACCACACCATCGGTCCTTACCATGTCTGAGGTGGAGCTGTGCAGCCTGAGAGGGGGCTTTAGGAGATGCACCTTGCCCTGGACTCTACTCTTCTTCTCCGCTGGGCTATGCCACAGTGATTTTCTCCTGCTGTGACTGCTCCCGATGACACCCTTTCCCTGGCTGCTTCTTTATGTTAGACTTTGGGTTGAATGGTTCACAGGGTGTGAGGGAGTGTTTCCTTCTCCTCACCTGATGGTGATCCGTGCTGGGGGAAGGTAGCCTGGTGAGGGAGAGGGGCATGACTCCCTTTCCTGGTCATTCTGAAGGGGAGAAACTTCTTAGGCATTTTGCCAGTCAGTCCCCAAAGACAGAACAACCCAGGTGTCCCGTGCTGCCTGTTGAGGGCCCTCCGGATGGTTCAGATGAGGAGAGAAGATGCACACACTTAGGAAGGCTGTGGTGCCGACCTAACATTGTAATGTGAGCCCAGAGATAGGAGAAATGAATTCTGGAATAGTTTCGGAAGGCTTCAGAGGAGGAATTGAATTTGACCTGTCTTTGGATATAAAAACAGGAAAGGTTTCACGAATGTATGTGTTCCCCTGGTGAAAGTCACGGGCTTCTTCCCTTCTGGGTCTTCTTTTTCTACCTTAGTTCTCCCTGTAGAAAGGGGCAACATGGATCATGTGGCCCACCAGAGAGAGTCTCACATCCCCTGAAAAGCAGAGAATTACCTAGACAATTCAAACCTCAATTTTGACTTCTGCTCTAATTATTTGAGTTTTTCCTAGTCAAAATAACTTTCTTGCCCTTGATGATTCAAAATTTCCCCTTGCTTTTCTAGTTTGCTTATGTATGTAGCTCCAATCATCTGAAGCACTGAAAAACATTTTAATACTTTTTTCTTTTTGTTTTTTTTTGGTACCAGGGATTGAACTCAGGGGCACTCGACCACTGAGCCACATCCTCAGCTCTATTTTGTGTTTTATATAGAGACAGGGTCTCACTGAGTTGCTTAGCACCTCGCCGTTGCTGAGGCTGGCTTTGAACTTGGCGATTCTCCTGTCTCAGCCTCCCAAAGTGCTGGGATTACAGGTGTGCACCACTGCACCCAGCTTTTAATGCTTTTTTCTAAAGATGCAGAGTTTTTGCCTAAGGTGCCTGGGATAGACTGACCTAGAGTTCTTTTTCCTTTTTTTGTGTGGTACTGGATCTATGAATGCCAAGCAGGCACTCTACCACTGAGCTACGTCCCCAGTGTCCCTTTGCAGGTCAAGAGATGATAATACTTATTTCCTTGGAAGAATCAGGACACTGAGACATCAGGATCACCAATGTCCCCCAGTGTGTTCTGTCACCTCAAGGGTCCTTGCAGTGTGTGGTCCGTTTGTCATCCTCTTATTCTTTGCCCCTTAGGTGGCACACCCTACCCGGGCATGATGGTAGATTCTACTTTCTACAATAAGATCAAGAGTGGGTACCGGATGGCCAAGCCTGACCATGCCACCAGTGAAGTGTGAGCTCCCTCCCCATCTGTGGTCCCACATCCCTGCCACGTAGTCTTTGGGGGTGGGGGTGCCCACATACTCAACCCATGCCCATGCTGAGCCCTGTGTCTCTCCAGCTACGAGATCATGGTGCAGTGCTGGAATAGTGAGCCAGAGAAGAGACCTTCCTTCTACCACCTGAGCGAGATAGTGGAGAATCTTCTGCCTGGACAATATAAAAAGGTTTGTCTGGGCCTGTTGGGGTGGTGGAAGAGTATGGCCAAGGGAGGAGAGAATGGCTGGCATTTAGGCCAACACTGTTAGCACTGATGGAAAGCGGCATTTTCAAAAGAGGACACAGATTATTTGATCCTGTGGCTGGAGCTTCATGGAGTGCTCCACGGGCTCCTGGTAGGGCTCCCTCCCCTTCCTGCAGGGCTCCCCTTTCATTTTGTGTCCATGACACCTGGAAGCACTTTGTTCTGCAGATGTGTCACTATCTGAAGCTCCTGTGTAGTTAGAAGTGTCAGGACAACTACGTTCATTAAATTACTGATTTGAATGCATTTCCATGTGAAATTGGCTTTTACCAGCTGACTGGAAGGAGTGACCTGGCTGTTATCTGTGGCTCCAGCTGGTTTTCTGTGGCAAAGGAAGCATTGTTCAAAAGAACAAATGTCATTTCATGGAACCAAGCAGGAGGTGAAAATGAGTGAAATGGAGGCCTTAAGGCAACCCAGGCAAATTTGTAATAAATTCCATTTCTTCAATTTGGATTAGTCCCTGTGTAGACTTCCACGCTTACCACTTCTCCTCCTTCTCAAGGAGATGCAGTGTTAGGAGATTGCACTGGAACCTCCCATATGTTGAACTGGGAGTTAAATACTTGAACTGGTAGATTATCTCAGTGCTCATTGCAACTTACTCTTCTTCTTCTTCTTCTTCTTTTTTTATTTTTTGGTACTGAAGATTGAACTCAGGGGCACTCGACCACTGAGCCACATCCCCAGCCCTGTTTTGGGTTTTATGTAGAGACAGGGCCTCACTGAGTTGCTTAGTGCCTCGCCATTGCTGAGGCTGGCTTTGAACTCGCGATTCTCCTGTTTCAACCTCCCAAAGTGCTGGGATTACAGGCTTGCGCCACTGCGCCTGGCTTCTTCTTTTTCTTCTTCTTTTTTAAATAAATTTGTTAAATTGCCTCTTTTATTTAATTTTTCTTTTTAGTTATACATGACAGTAGAGAATGTTGTCACATATTTATATAAACATGGAGCACATCTTATTCTAATTAGGATCTTGTGGTTGTACATGATGTGGAATTAGTCTTGTGGTTGTACATGATGTGGAAATTCACTGTGGTATATTCCTATATGAATATAGAAAAGTTATGTCAGATTCTTTCTGCTGTCTTTCCTATTCCTATCCTCCCTTCCTTCCCTTCATTCCCATTTGTCTAATCTACTGAACTTCTTCGCCTTCCCACCTCATTGTGGGTTAGCATCCACATATTAGAGAGAACATTCCATCTTTGGTTTTTTGGGATTGGCTTATTTCGCTTAGCATATTAGTCTCCAGATCCAACTTCTTCAAGGGAGACAGAGTAGACACAGAAGGAAAATAACCTTAAGTTGGTCAAAGGTGCTCTGATTGTGAAGAGATTGAAATTATTGTTTGAAATAGAGTTTTGTTTTGTTTAGTACTGGGGATTGAACCCAGGGCCTTGTGCATGAGTGCTTTACCACTGAGCTACAGCCCTACTCATTTTTATTTTATTTTGATAGAGGGCCTTGCTAAGCTACTCAGTCTGGCTTCAAACTTGCAATCTTCCTACCTAGGCCTCTGGAATAGCTGGAATTATGTCAGTGTGCCCTAGTGCTCAGTTGAAAACAGCTTTCTTGATATTGGAGGTTAGACTTCCCTGACATTTAGGGATCAGAAAGGTGTTGGGTATTCTGCCCCCAGTGGAAATCCTCACCCCATCCTATAGGAGCCTGAGAGAGACTATATGATAGAGGCCTGGGTGGAGTCATAGCTTCTGACTTGGAGAAGGGGCTGTCTGGATATATGAAGACCTGACAGCAGAAGAGCTTGGCCATGTCCCCATCTCTGGGGAGCAAGATACACAATCTCTAGGACCCCATGTAGTTTTGAAAACACCTCCCACATGAATCACATGTCCCCCAACTCCTGGGGCTGTGTGGGAAAGTCATGCTTCCCTGGTGGAGAATCTTTGACCTGAGTCCTCAGGACATAGACTTTCCTTCGATTATCTAAATCCCACGTGTCTATGAGGTAGTTTGGAAACACATTTAAATCATAATAAGTTCTGAACGTCTATATTCATTAAAATTTATCACTAACACTTGATTAAATATGTGAAATAATGCTTATAGAGTTATGAAAAAATTCACCTGGACTTCCTGAAGAGTGACCATCCTGCTGTGGCACGCATGCGTGTGGACTCCGACAACGCGTACATTGGCGTCACCTACAAAAATGAAGAAGACAAGCTGAAGGACTGGGAAGGTGGCCTGGATGAGCAGAGACTGAGTGCAGACAGTGGCTACATCATCCCTCTGCCTGACATTGACCCTGTTCCTGAGGAGGAAGACCTGAGCAAGAGGAACAGACACAGGTAGATGTGGGTGGCCTCCTAGCTGCCCGCCTTGCCCTTCCTCAACATTCCTGAAGGGGAGAACCCAGGCTACTGATAACAAGGCCCTCCTGGGTAGCAAACTGTATTGGGTGATTAAGGTGCACAATCCCCAGGGTTCCCTTACAGTTTGAAAACACCTTCTACACCATTTTAATCTGTTCCTGCACCTGGGGCTGTGTGTAGGAGATCATGCTTCTCTGGTAGAGAATCTTTGACCTGAATCCTTCGGCCATTTGATCACACCAACACAGTAGCTATGAGGATTGGTAATACATGCCTTTTCTCTGTCATCGTAGAAAGTCACTGAACTGAGGCTGGAGTTGAGAGAGAAGCGGGGCCAGGTTATTTGATGCTCCATCAGTGATCCTTAACCCTCGCTGCAAGTTGGAATCACTTGGAAAGGATTTAAAAACTACCAATATATAAGCCACATCCAGGCTGATCTGTTCTTTCCTTTAAAACTTGTATTATGGAGAATTTCTAACAAATGCACAATTTATATAGTATAGCAACTGTCAGGTGTCCATCACTCAACTTCAATGTGTATGAACTCAGGGCTAGTTTGATTGCATGAACAACCGTACCTTTACCTTCTTGGTCCCCTCTGGATTATTTGGAAGCAAACCTTGACATCATATCATTTTATCTGTAAATATTGTTGTAGGTGTCTCTAAGAGAAAAGGGCTCTATTATAAAAAATAACTACAATTATTAAAAAGTTATTAAAAATAACTACTGTGCAATTTGCTCACCCTAAGAAGTGGGCAGTGGCTTAAGAGCAACAGATACCCAGAGTTTAAATTTCCCTGGTCATCTCACAAATATTATTGTATGTTTGGTTTGTTCTATTCAAGACCCAAATAAAAGTCCCGCATTGAATTTGGTGATATGTCTCTGTAAGTTCTCCTGGCCTCCTTTTTGCTCCTTTTTATATCATTTGTGAGGAAACCAGAGTGTTTGCAAGTAGGGCTCCATTGATACGGCATGGTGCAGTAGCCTCACAATTAGGAGAATAAACTTTGGTTTTATCCGTCAGCAGAGGATAATGAGTTTGGAGCAAAAAGATATACAGAAAAATACAGATAGCAGAGCAAAGATAAGCCTGTAAGGGTTCACAGAAGGGAGGACAGACGGGGAATCGTGACAGGCTGGTGACTTTAGGGAAAAGAATTTTCCCAAAAACTTGGGTGAAAAATGTTTAAATGTACAGAGATGTTGTAAGAATACATGTACCACTTAGAGTTAACAGTTGTTAACATTTGCCACATTGGCTTTATCTTAGTTCTGTGTAAGTAACAGGTGGTGTGCACCACCTATGATGTATAGAATGTATACACGTAGTGTGTCACACACAGCCACATTCGTACTTTTTGTTTCTTGATCCATCATTTGCAACTAGGTAGGAAACACCAAGATACTTCCCTCCCAGGGTACAAAACACACTTCCAAAGAATAAGAATACTCTTCCACATGATCACAATATCATGATCAGACATAAGAAAATTAAGAACCTTGATTGTCATACAATGCCCAGGCTTTATTCAAATTCAAAATACAAGTTTGAATAATAATTACTAACATTTATTGAACATTTATATGTTTCATGATTATGACCTTATTTGATCATCCCCATGGGTATATTGTTAGGCATTATTGTCATGCCATTTTATAGGCATGAAGACAAGTTCAAGTTCAGGATGTTAAGTAAGGTGTGTGAAGTCCATCCCAGACCTAAGGCCTTCTTACTCTGGCACCCTCCCTCTCAGCCAATATTTGAGTAAGGAAAGAGCCTTCATTTGGTCCTTGGAGACTTCGAGGGCACAGGTTGCAATGCGAAGGAGGAAGAGACATTTCAGGAGAGAGGAGTGAAATCCCAAGAGCACAGTCCAGAAGCTGAGGGAGTGTCTGGGAAAGCAAGTGGCTGCTCCAGCTGCCGCTCACAGCTGGTTTCCTTTCTTTGCTCTTTCTTCCTGGGGCCTTTCTATCAGGCATTGCTTATCTTCTCTTCCACTTGCATTGCTTAGGGAAAGTAGAAATTATTACAGCTTGTTAGCAACTCAGATGTAAGACCTGGCAGAAAAGGAGGAAAGCTGAGTAAAAATGGTCTGTGCACCTTAGTTTTCCCTGCGGCTCATGTAGCAAGGGGTGATGAGCAGCTGTCTGGCATGGTGACCGGCTGGCCACACTGAGCAGCCTGAGTGTGAGTGCTGAAAGATTTGGGGGTGTTGCTTATTTACCTTGGCAGTCACCTTAGAAACACGGTCACAGCCTAGGTGATGAGTACCCGTGCCTCACCTTTCCTTTTTCCCCCCTCGACCAGCTCACAGACCTCTGAAGAGAGTGCCATTGAGACAGGTTCCAGCAGCTCCACCTTCATCAAGAGAGAGGACGAGACCATTGAGGACATCGACATGATGGACGACATTGGCATAGACTCCTCAGACCTAGTGGAGGACAGCTTCCTGTAACGGGCAGATCTGGGGCATACCTTCTACTCCCGGAGCCACCTTTGGGTCCTTTTAAGAAAACCACTTTATCACAATGCAAAGTTGAGAGGAGGATTTGGATGATGTGTGAAGTTCCCAGCGAAGGGCCTCAGGGAGCCTTCTCCATATGAATGAATGCAATATTTTGAAATGGGCTTTTTCAGCGTTGTCTCTTGCAATGCTTCAGGAGCATCTCAGTGGTGTGTGAAGTTTGGAAATAGTTGGACAAGGGAATAATAAGGCCACAGAAGTCGAGCTTTGTGTTTCAAGGGCATTGGTGAGATTCCCACATACAGAATTCGTGCTGCAACAAAACTCCAGCATTGTAATTATGTAAATAACTCTAACCAAGGATGTGTTTAGATTTGTATTAACTATCTTCTCTGGACTTCTGAAGAGACCACTCAATCCATCCATGTACTTCTCTCTCAAAACTATCAGCTGCTGTTGAACTTTTTATGAAGTGCATGCAAAACCACTTTTGAACCTTAAAAGGTACTGGTACTATCACATTTTACTTTTTTTTTTTTTAGTGTTAAAGAGATAAAAGATAACAATTAACCAACGTTGTTTGATAGATTTGGGTCCTTTAGGAGCCCAACAACTCATTTTCATATTGTAATCAATGTTTATAATAATACTACTGTTATCAGTAATGCTAAATGTGTAATACGTAACACGATTTCCCTACAGAGAAAGCACAATTTAAAAAAAACCCTTACTAAGTAGGTGACAAGTTTGACAGTTTTTGACATTTATATTAAATAACATGTTTCTCTATAAAATATGATAGTAGTGTTAGTGGATTAAATTTAGTAAACATAGAGAGCAAAGTATAAGTAGTGATGTCCAGGAAGTCAAAGCTTTTAATTGTGTACTGAATAGGTTCCCTAATCCATTATACTAAAACCAGTTAATGACCCCCAAAGTAATGGGATTAGAAACAAGCAAAACCCCTGAATCCTCAATGTGCTCAATAGAAAGGCATGAGCCTATTCTGGTGACTTCTTGTGTCATGACCCAGTGGAAATTAAAACATTCATCAAGAAGAATGGATTTGCAGAGAGACTTCTTTCATGACCTTTGACTTGGGTGGATCCCCAAATCTACAAACCTTAAGAACCAGAAGGATGATCTAACATCAGTTTATTTCATTCATCTCTTTCCTCAAAGATCGAGTTGGAAACCCTGTGAACATAAAGATGTTGTTTCATGAAGGCAGTGTGTGCATTAGCCTGACTGTAATTCCCACATATTACCAGCAGCTAGAATCACTAGATTCTATGTCTCCATTGCAGAGATTCTGGATTATTTAAGTTTGAGGGAAGCAGGGACCTCTATTTTAATAAACTCCCTGGCTATTCTGATCAGTCACTTTTCAAAAACACTGGCTTAGGTTACAGGAGGTTGCCATGGGAAAAAAAATAATTGGAAATTTGGAACTGGGCTAAAAGTCAACCATGCAGGAAGACTACTATTTAAGTCCTTGGCTTTAGGTCAGTGACATTTAATGACATATATCTAGCAATTGCGGCCCTTAATTTAACTTTCCAGTCTTAGTTGAGGCTTGGAAAGCTAAATCTCAGTTTTGGCACATCTTCTGAAAGACTGAGACAAAGTAAAGACACAGCTTCCCACTGCATGGTGGAACTGACTTGTTCCCCTCAAGGAAAAAGATGTAAAATACATGACGCCATTCCGTTTGCATCATTTCCCAGTCTCCGAATAGCCAGGTCAATATTTTGATGAAAAAGATTAAAAAGTTTTTCTAATACTTTGGGATTAGGTGGGAGGATGGACTGTCACATCCATCCAAACTGTCAAATTGGTTAGTGCGGGTTCATTGGCATTCTCTGCAATGTGCTTAATTGCTGACATCAAATGAATGAAACATGGGCTGTGATTACTGCAATCACTGTATGTGCTTCCGGCAGGTGATGCTTTGGAAGATGTAGCAGCAATAACAAGGTACTTGACTACCCACTGGTGTCATCTCAATGCAAGCCCCAACTTTCTTATCCACCTTTCTCATAGGTAGCGTGAAGACTGAGCCAGATTGGCCAATTAAAAACGAAAACCTGACTAGGTTCCGTGGAGCCAATTAGACTTGAAATACATTTGTGTGTTTCTAGAATCACAGCTCAAGCATTCTGTTTATCAGCCACTCTCCCTTGCACAGCCTTATTTTGTTGGTGCTTTGCATTCTGATGTTACTTTGAGTCTTGCATGACATCACCGAGGCTGAACAAAGATTCTCAGACCAGCAGTTTCCAGTCCTTACAAATGCTCCCACCTGGGATTAAATAGGACTGCATTTTTTTTTTTTCTTTCAGTGTTTTCAGTGTATCTCAGATTTGTTTCCTTTTGGATCTCCTGCAAAGTCCCCCAGAGAAAAATTGCCTATCTTCTTGCTTTCTATTTTTATGATGACAATCAAAGCTGGCCTGCGAAACACAATTTGTGACTTTTTAAATGATCAGTGATATCCTTAAAATGTGGTCTGCCAATCTGTACAAAATGGTCCTATTTTTGTGAAGAGGGACGTAAGATAAAATGATGTTATACATCGATATGTATATATGTGTTTCTATATAGACTTGGAGAATACTGCCAAAACATTTATGACAAGCTGTATCACTGCCTTTGTTTATATTTTTTTAACTGTGATATTCCCCACAGGCACATTAACTGTTGCACTTTTGAATGTCCAAAATTTATATTTTAGAAATAATAAAGAGAAAAATACTTACATGTTCCCAAAATGGTGGTGTGGTGACTGCGTGAGAAGAACCAACATGATAGGGAAGGTCCTCCAATACAAATGTACTGCCCCTGTTCATTTTTTCCTATTAAAACCTGTAAATGAAGATCTTTATATTTCAATAAATGATATATATGTATATATAAATATAATTTAAAGTTATGCTGAGGTTCCAGCATTTTTTTTTTTGTTTTTAGTTTAATCATATATATTAAAGCAATCCTGTTCAACTTTGTTAGCAACATTTCGGTAGGACTCTATGTTTCTGATGGACCAATAGACATCTTAAGATTTAAGATGTTATTTGAGCTATTTAGTTTTCAGACATATCACTTGATATAAAGATGATTGGCACTTGGCTCATTTTGATACTATCTTTTTGTTTGCTTGCCTATCTTTGGGGGTATTTTGCTCTCCTACATAAGGAACAGAGAATGTTGTACGTTCACTCCGTACAATATTCAAACAGTGTAGAAGTGTATAAACTGTAATGTTAAACCTCTTCCTTCACTGTGTCTTTTTCCCATTTTTGTCTTTTTTTCCAGAAGCAAGACCACATCACTGTTACGTATTATTTCGCTCCTTCAGTTCCTTTTCTGTGCATCTGTGTCTATACATATCTCTATTTTTGTTTCATATTCAGCCTAAATGTGATTGCATTTTATGTAACACTTTGCAATGTGTTTTTTTTCCTTTTTCTTTTTCTTTTTTTTTTTTGGTACTGAGGATTGAACTCAGGGGTACTCGACCACTGAGCCACATCCCCAGCCCTATTTTGTGTTTTATGTAGAGACAGGGTCTCACTGAGTTGCTTAGTGCCTCGCCATTGCTGAGGCTGGCTTTGAACTCGCGATTCTCCTGTCTTAGCCTCCCTAAGTGCTGGGATTACAGGCTTGAGCCACCACGCCTGGCTTCCTTTTTCTTTTTTTAATTGACTATTTATTAAAGCAGTTTTAGGTTCACAGCATAAGCAAAGGAAGCTGCAGAGATTTCCCACATGCCCCCTGTCCCTACATATGCACAGCTCTGTCATCCACGTTCCCCATCAGCATGGGACATTCATTATAACTGAGGAATCTGTATTGACATGTCATCAGCTGCAGTCCACAGAGCTTTCCGCTTTTTATGCTGTATCTTGGAGATCTCTGTGGGAAGTATGTATAGGTAGAACTCTCAATTTTTTATCAGCTTCATGGTATCCCATTATGTAAATGTACTTTATTTTATGCAATCACGTTCCTGCAAAATAGAGTCATAGTTTCTAGTTCTTTGCTATTAAAATGACTTTCTGAACATCCGTGCACACACATCATTGGATACCTATAGTAGTGTTTTGTTCAAATAGATTGCTACAAATAAAATGGCTAGGCCAAAAGGTAGGCAGAAATAAATTGATGTTGAGACCACATCTCCCTGTACAATTGCCATGCAAATTTTTGAAGGTCTGCATGAAAATCACTGGCTTTGCAGATTCTCTGCAGTTTCCTATGACCCCAACCCCCACCCTGCTGCCATTGCTTAGGAACTGTACTCTTCAAAACTGGACTGGAAGAGATGTGCTGGGGTAAGTGTGGGAGAACTTGGGCTTGTGTTCCGAAGTATGCCAAAGTAAATGACTAAGAATTTTTAAAAATGATACAACTCACCTTATTTTCAACTCATGGATAATGGAAATTCTGTTGTTAATAATTGGACTATAGCATTTTCTTCCAATATAACCCCTGACTGCCCCAGTGCAACTAGCCTGCAAATTCAAGCAAATATCCTTAGGAATTTGGCCATAGGTTGGGTGTCAGCCCTCCCTCAGTTCTGAGAAGGAGACAGACCACCGGGAACAATAATGCTGCTGATTAAACAA
Source organism: Geosciurus inauris (assembly GCA_004024805.1). Classification (NCBI taxonomy): domain Eukaryota; kingdom Metazoa; phylum Chordata; class Mammalia; order Rodentia; family Sciuridae; genus Geosciurus; species Geosciurus inauris. The sequence goes on from PVHX01003813.1 coordinate 76,127, forward strand.
GAGCTATCTAATGTAGCATCAACATGGAGTGCTCAAGCTTGGCTGGAGAGACAATTTTGTCTTCTTTTTTTTAGATGTTTAATTCTGCCTCAATACAGTGCTGATAATTCTACCTACTTTATCTAGCCATGATAAAATAAAACTGACTTTTGTTATTGGAGGGTTTTACAACTTTTCAAAGATCTTTCACATTTATTTTTTTCTATTCTTAAATCGGCTTTTCCTATTATTCCTATAATGACAGGGAGACACTTTATAGGTGAGGAAACCAGGGTACCACAAGACAAATGACTTTTATAAAAATGATGTAGCTGGGCAATGGTAGCACTGGGATTAGAAATTCCAAACACACTAATTCCTTTGTCATTTACACTACAACAGACCATGAGAAAAGCAAGCGATACTGGGAAATATCAGTACTCAGAAGTAGTTTGTTCTGGGGCTGAGATGTGGCTCAGTGGCAGAGCGTTTGCCCCTCACATGTGAGGCAGTGAGTTCGATCCTCAGCACCACATAAAAATAAGTAAACCAAAAATAAAGACACTCTGTCCATGTATAACTAAAAAATATTTATAAAAAAAGTAGTTTGTTCTACTTCAATATTTTTAAAGGCAAATGATAGATGAGTTGCCTGTGAAACTATCCTACATGTTTGTGATCAGAACAATTTCTTTTCAAGCTATAATACAAAGATCTAATAATGGGTGTTATGACTTTAATAGGGATGTGTTTCATGAAATGCAGCTCAGGAAAATGGCCTAGAATATCAGAATCCATCATTGACTAGACAATTTTCTCTTGGGTAAGTGTAATAGAAATGCTCCATTATCTCTGTTTCCAAATACATGTAAGAATTAAATCCAACTGCATTGTTTTAGTGGAATTAATATATTGTGTTTCTAACAGACACAAATTTTCACCCCCACAATTAAGCTATATGGGAAAATACATATGTGGCCTTAATTAGCAGATTAACACATTCTGTTCCACCTGGCAACATAAATAGCACCCGTGTCCTGAAGAATAATGAATGCAATCTTCAAAATATATTCATACGCTGCTAATGTTTCCATCATCCACGTTTTAGTTTACATATAAAGCAATGGAGACATCAAGGACACATGGTCTCACATGGTAGGGGAACATATTTGTTCCCTGTTTCTGGTTTATAGGCTAATTGGAATTTTAAAAAGATTTGCCACATTATCCTGGCAGATGGTATTTTGCTTTATCATTATTCATGGGTATTAATGACTTCCCTCTGGAGCATGTGTATCCTGTCTATTTTGAATTTCATTACATTTCATGCTGACTGCTCCAAACAGAATCGGATCCAGTATTTTTATGCAGTACTTGAGCTGCAGACCATTTGGTTGGTCAAAGCTTTAGACTTGACTGGGAATTAAGTCACTCTTTGAAATGAAGGAAACCTTTTTTCTTTTTTTTTTTTGGTCTCTGTTCTGTGTATTCCTTCACACTTCTAATTTTGTTCAGCTTGCTCTCCCGCAGGGCTGCGGGTAGGATCAGGTGGATGCAAAGACATTTCCAGAGTGGATGCATCTTTCATTAGCTGGAGATGATTAGGCATCCTTCCTTTCTCCCTGGAAAGGCTTGGGTTTCCAGAAAATGCATGAGAACATGATGCAATGATCCCACTGCAGAAAGTCATTTTTAAATTAATTCCTTCCACAAATATTTATTATAGAACAGACTTTTCTTGGTAGTGTTATTCTGTAAAATGCTTCAGCCTGAATGAGGCAGCTGGCAGAGTTCACTCCATCCAATTCATTACTTGAGGGGACCATTACATCACAGAGAAGGGCAGTGCAGAGCAGAGCATTGTGGGAGGTGGAGGCCATGGTCCTTCCTTAGAGTCACAGAAGACCAAGCAGGTAGGATTCAGAGTGCAGCTTGCTGAAGCCTTCTGACTAAATAGAAGCTTGACTGCAATCAGTGGACACGAAGTGGCCAGAGCATTTGAGTGCAGGGAGCCTCAGCTGGGCACCCTTGCTTCTGGAAGTCCCTGTACTTGCTGTGATTTCAGACACTTTCATGGCTACTTCCACGACCATCCTTCAAACTTTTATCCCTCTATTCTACAGCTTTACTGAGCTAAGCACTGTTTTAGGTCGTCGAATTTGGCAATTATTGCAATGGGCAAGACCACTACATACATGGAAATAGTGCATCTCCAGAACAGAGGCAGAGCTATTTGAGGTTTAGAACAATAAAGACAAAGTCCCCTTCTGAGATAGAACTTAGGTTTGTTAACAGCTCATTAGAGGAGACCGGTTTTCTAGTACAGTCGTCCCTTGATACTGTGAGGAATGAGCTCCAGCGCCCCCCTGCAGATGCCCAAATCCACAGACGTAGATGTCTGAGTCCTTTATATAACAAGGCATAGTTTTTGCACATAACCTACGCACATCCTTCTGCATACTTTGTCATACCCGAATTAGTTATAATACCTAATACGAGGGCTGAGGTTGTAGCTCAGTGGTAGAGCGCTTGCCTCGCATGCGTGAGGCCCTGGGTTCGATCCTCAGCACCACATACAAAGCAATAAAATAAAGACATTGTGTCCCTCTACAACTAAAAAATATATATATTAAAAAAAATACCTAATATGATGATAAGAGTTAGTGTGAAGAGTTGTCCTGCTCATTATTTAAGAAATAATAACAAGAAAAATAAAATATGTGTATGTACAGATGCAATCATCGCAGGCCTATACAATAGATTGTGCCCAAATAGGACACGGGTGAGCCATGCTCCCACCACAAGTGCTGGAGAGGCTGAGGATCTGTAACATTGAGGGGGCTGCCGTAGGCCGCGCATGCGCGCCTCTCCATTTGGGCAGAATGAGCGGCAAGACTGGCCTGGAATTTGTGATCCTCCTGCTTCGACTTTCAAGCAGTTCATGTTCTGATGCTATTTAAATGGTGTTTTTTTCAATTTGTATTTGTTGGTCATTTATAGAAATATAAAGCTGGATGGAAATAGTGGAAGCCACTTTCTTGCTGGGCTCCTGATATTAGGGAGAAATTATTCAGTTTTTCACCATTAAAAATAATGTGGAACTGGGCATGGAAGTGCACGTCTGTAATCCCAGCAGCTGGGGAGGCTCAGGCAGGAGGATCTTGAGTTCAAAGCCAACCTCTGCAACTTGGCAAGGCCCTAAGCAACTCAGCAAGACCCCATCTCTAAAAAAAAAAAAAAAAAAAAAAGGGTAGGTTTTTCATAGATATCTTTTATCAGATTAGGAAAGTTTCCTTCTTGGTTTGGTGAGAATTTTCATCTGAGGTAGGTATATTCTGTAAAAAGCTTTTTTCTTCTTTTTTAAATCTATTGATATTGTCATATGCTTTTTCTTTTTTTCATTGGTTAGTATGATGAATTATATTGACTAATTACCAAGTGCCCAAACGATACTGCATTCCTGAGTTAAAATTCTCTTGAGTTATGGTTTATTATCCTTTTTATACATTGCGGGATGTGATTTGTTAATGTTTTGTAAAGAAGGAGTTTTAAATCTGTGCTCATGACTGATAATGACTTAGAGTTTTCCATTCTGGTCAAGTCTTTACCTTCATTTGGCATCAAGGTAACAATGGCATCAGAGAATGGGTTGGAGGGCTTCTTCCTCTTCTCTTTTCTGGATGGATTTATGTAGAATTGTCATTATTTTTTTTCCTTAAATATTTGATATAACTTGCCACTGAACCCATCCAGGCTTGACAATTTCTTTGTTGGAAAATTATAATTACTAATTCAGTTTTCTCAATAGATATAAGGTTATTCAGATATTTATTCATTCTCGAATAAGATTGGGTGGTTTGTGTTTTTAAAGAATTTGTCCTATAAATTATTGAACTTATTGCATGAAGTTGTTGACTTTGCTCCTTCATTATTCTTTAATATTGGAGGACTATATTGTTGTCCTCCCATTCATTCAAGGTATCAATTATTGTTGTTATTTCTCTTTTCTATTGATGATTTTGGCTGGAGGTTTACCAATCTATTACAGTTTTGAAGAGTCAGCTTTTGGTCTCATAGTGTGGGTACTTGTTATTTGTTCCATTTTTATTTTATTGATTTTTACTCTTTATTACTTCTTTACTTCTACTTATGTTAGGCTTAGTTTGTTCTTGTTTTTTTCCCCTAGTTTCTTAAGGTAGAAGCTTAGATAATTTATTTACAACTGTAACTCTTTCCAAGACAAGGATTTAATGCTATAAATTTCTTTCTAGTCATTATCTTAGCTGCATCCTACAGATTTTGACTACAGAGAGAAGAACCTTTCATTAGCAAGGGGAGCGAAAGGGTGCATTCAAAATGGGCTTTGAAAGAATTTTTTGAAGAAGGTAGGAGTAGTCTAAGCCAAAAAAAAAGACAGGCTGGAATGTTTTAGTTGATCTTCCCCTTATAAAATGTGCTCATGAATCTTTGATAATTGCACTCTACAAATAGAACCTCTTTTTGAAAGGCAGGGACAGAGCCTGCCAGTCCCATAAACCAAAAGTGATGGAGAGGCTGAAAAGTTGTCTGGCTCTTGAAGTCGTCCTGTTAGCTGGTCCTATTTCAGATGAGGATGGTCTTGGTCCAATACAGAGTCAAAAGAAGGGCAGTCATTTGTGAAATTCTTGGGTATTTATCAGAATAAAGACAAAATGAGGCTCGAATAGAGCCATATGACAATGGTCTGGTTACAATTCTTAGATATGGGTATAAAATCATTAGATACCTTCATTAATCAGAGTGACATTACTGTTGATACTCCAGCCTTCCTATTTCTACAGCCATGAGATCCTTATCTCTGCATAACTTCTCATCCTCTGCAGCAGATATCATAATCTGTGTGAGAGCAGATTGGCTCATTTATCCTTTCTAAATATCATTTTATTGCTTTTTTCTAATATAAATGTAGAAAAGCAAAATTACTCAAAATTCCCTTGCAGCTAGAATTTGATTCCAGCCAATATTATATAGGTATAATTTTCAAGGAGGACTTCCCTAATGCATTTAAAAGGCCAAGATTTGAGAAAAAGTTTTTCTTTCTCACTTTGCCTTTCCCATATTTTCTTGCCTGGGACTTAGTAACGGTACCTGGAGTTGCAGCAGCCATCTTTTGACCATGCTGTTGAAAACCACACACTAAAAACAGCAGTCCAGGAGACAGAGGACAGGCTCCTTGATGACATTCTTGCACAGTTGTGTTAGCCCTGACCTATTTACCTCCAGATTCTTTTCTTTGCATGAGAAAAGTACACATATAAGTGATGGTCTTCGTGTTTTCCATTATTTGCAACAGATACATTTATAAGCAATGCAACATATTAAAAAGTTGGTTGGGGATGCCTGTCATTCCAATCTTTAATATACTTCACGGGGCCTACAAGACTCCATGAAGAAAGTATATTAAAGACATCAATGTCTTTTGTTTCTCTCTCTCTGTCTCTCTCTTTTCTTGAATTATTGGTTACTTTTTCTCAGGCTTTTAGCCGAGCCTTTGTCTTTAAAGTGCCTCTCCCCCTTTCATCTAAACATGGCTTCAAGTACCATATTTACGCTGGTAACTCCTAAATGTGTATTTCCAATCCAGGCCTTTTCCTGAACTACAGATTCACATGTCCAACTGCCTACTCAACATCTTCATGGATATCACATAGTAGGCCTCTTTTTTTTTTTCCTAGTCAGCCTCTTAATTTCATAACTTAACTCCTCCTTTCCTTGGGTTTGACCCATCCTCAGTGTCCATTATGATGACCACACTTATCTTCCCATCATCCATGACTCAAATTGGAGTCCTCCTTGACCTTCTCTCTCTTGGCTTACACCTTAGATGTCAAGACTGTGGCTCCACCTTACCCACATATCTGAAACGTGATCAGAACCTGACTAGGCCTCACCACCTTCAATGCCACCACCAGTACCTTTCCCAGGGTCACTGCCTCAGCCTCCCACAGGGCCCACCTGCTTTGCTCTTTCTCCTCCCACAACAGAGTGATCTCTTGAAGCCATGGTCACTCCTCTGCCCAGTACCCGGTAGTGGTCTCCATTTTGCTCACAGTAAAACATGGTGTCTTGAAATAGTGTCAAGGTCCTGCACGATCTGGCTCCTGTCACTTGCCTGACCTCTTCTCCTGCCCTCTCTGCTCTATTCTTTCCAACCTCCCTGGCCTCATTGCCACTTCCAGAACACAAGGACACACCCCTGCGGTGACCTTTCAGTTGGCTGTTCCCTTTGCCTGTAATGCTGTTTCTCTGGTGATGTTTGGGTGACTCCCTGGCTGCCTCCTTGGGTTTGCTCAAGTTCACCCTTTCCAAGAGGCTAATCATGACTGTCCTACCTAACACTGTCCTCCCACCTACCCCTCAGGCCTCCTCCAATTCCTGCCCTACTCACCCTGCTGCCTCTTTTCGGCCTTTTAACACATGAAGTAGCTTATCCATGTGCTCCTGGTCTCCTCTACTGGAAGGTAAGCTGCACAGTGGCAGAATTTGCCTTTTTTTTGCTCACTGAAATATGCTTGTGCCTAGTTCCATGCCTGGCCCAGAGTAAGTGCTTAGGAAATATTTGTTGCTGAGTTAAATGAATCACTCATCCACAGAGGGAGGAGTGACAGGAGGAGGTTCAGGGCCACATACTAACTGAGAAAACAACCTTCAAGTCTCTGGCAACTCACCAAGCCAAACAGTGTGGACCCCAAAGCTCCTGCCCGTGTGGATCCATTCAAATGCCTGATGCTTAATGGCTGCACTCCTCTGAAGTGACAAAACATGACTATCATCATGACAGTGAATGCATGGGACATTTTCGACAAGGTTGCATCTGAAAATCGCTCTTTATGTTGAAATAGAGCTTCTTTTGAGTCCAGAAAAATCAAGCACTCTGTGGAATGCACTCATTTGCCATCAGACTTAGAGGGAACATGACATTGCTTGATGCAAACAAAATCCAGAGGTTTTTCCTTTTTTAATAGTTTTGTTTTTCGTCTTAATTTGTTAGTTTTCTATGGCCATATTTAACATTGATTTTTTTCCTCAATATTTTTATAATGAAAAAAATTTCAAACAACAGGAATAGTTGAAAAAACTGTGCAGAGAACTCCCCAATACCCACCAACCGGATTCTATGATCGACAACAGAAACTCAGAATTTCGTTGGCAACTCGTCCAGTCCTGTGTAAGCGAGGAGAGGGAAGTCAGAGGCGGTGGAATTTCTGATCCCGAGCACTATTGGAATTGAGTGCCTGGGTGGTCCTGGGTGGTGGCTGTTTTCATAACGCGTGCATATTTGCAGAATTTGGGGTGAATTTTTCAGAAGCATGGACTTGTACTTCTTTGAGATTGAGGATTTGCCCCACTTCTAGTCTGAATAAGCAAACACTGTGTAGCCTCAGTTGCTCTTCAGATTCTGGAGTTTCGATGGGAGCTACTTGGCAAAGGACCCGGTACCTCCATAGAGGCGCGCTTCAGCGTGGAGCCCACATTCAATGGTCTGTATTTAGATCATGCGGCAGCTGAGGAGTAGCCACTTGATGGGGCTGCCGTGAGTGATGACTTCAGAATGGAAATTTCCTATCACCCCGGGAGCTGTACAGCGAGGCGGGGCCCCGGGACACTGGCAGAGTTGGAAGTCAGAGTGGTCCTTAAATATCGGACCCCAGGGACCTCTTCTGCTTCACCCGCACCATGGTCCTGCTGTAATCTGCTCTGTTCTGAGCCGAGTGGAGCTGGCATTAAGAACTCCAGGAAATCTGGAATGTCCACAAGCTGAGCTTGAGGTCACTGTGATGTTTTCTACTCTGATAAGCCTGTCCTCATTCTCATCTTGAAACTGCCAGGGGCTCTCTGCGCAAACTGACAAACATACATACATATATATACATATATATACACACATATATTTTTTCTTTCTTTTTAAACAGTGATAAATACAGAGCTTAATACCATTTGGCTGCTGGAAAAGGCCATTTTCCTTCTGTTTCCTTTTTTTTTTTTTTCATTCACGATTGCTTTCCTTCGCAAAACAGTTGTTTCCTTTTTATTTTCAAAGCATTGCATTTAGAACAACAGTAATTAAGAGTCTGATGGGAAGTTTCTATAAACTAAAATTTGGGTTTAAACAAAAGCTTCATAGTCAGGCTCTGGTTTTGTGAGGTCTGTAGAACCATTGTGCCTGGGACCGAGATTCTGATGCCTTCAGGGTATCGGTTTCTTAAAGCTGAAACCTCTAGCTAAGGGCGGAGCCTCTGAGGCCCTGGGCTGCAGATGGTGTCAAGTACCACAAGGGGTTGCTAGAGAGCAGCAGAAACGGACACTTCCTTCAAAGTGTCCTCTTTGGCCTCCTTCCCTTTCCTTAACCTTGGGAGAAGTAGGTATTTTCTTCCTTTTAGGGCAATATTTACTCGTCTGTGTGTATGACATTTCTTTATGGCAATCGCTCAGCCTCTCTGGTCTTTGGAGGGACTCCTAAGATGCTTTCCCATCACTCTCCATGGGAAACGAGGACGCCATTTAAGTTGATGTGGTTTTCAGAGGAGAAGAAGGAGGGCCCTTCTATCTGTAGGGACCCAGCTGGCCCACCAGTCTGTCTGGGTCAAGGATGGGTGAACAGATTCCAAGAAGTGCTGCTGCTTGCAGGCTGATCTGGCCCTACTACAGGGCAGCTTCTGGAGAGGAAATCTCAGACTGGATTTCAGCTTTCCTTCAGTTACTCCTTTGGTCAGGCAAACTGAACAGTTTCCTAGAAAAATTAGCAGACTACAGGATGCTGAGTATAACGAGAGGTAGGTAGGTAGATAGATAGACAGACAGAGAGAATATATGTATGAACTTTGTACCCCGTGCAACTGAGAGATCTGCTCTTTCTAAATTTTCTGAAACATTTTAAACTTTGCAGTTATTCCATTATAGCTGTTAGATCTTAATCACAATGAATGCTATTTTTGTGTTTCTTTTCAGTACATTCCCTTGAGATTCAACGATTCTCAATTGCTAATAGAATCCAAATAGAGATCATTTGGATGATCTCTTTGGCTTGTTGCAGCGCTGGTTCAAGATACTGAAAGAAATGTGCAGGTGTCTCTTACATCCCTTATGATGTAAGAGAGCATTTTGTTCCATCATACCCTGGTCTAACCTGCTTTCTTCTTTCCTGTACATTTCTACACGGTCTCTTTCTTGAATTTACTGTCTTGTTAGATTATCATATGAATGACTTATCAGATATGTTCACTGCATAAATCATTAAATCCAAACATCAGTGGTTTTATAATGTACAGGCTTATATTTTATTTCACATCATTGAAATTTGGAAGTTACTCAGGCTCTGGTATCTGGAAAACAGTCTTTCTGTCCATTCCCCCCATCTTCAGTATATAACTTCTATCTTCATGTAAGTTACTTCATAGTCCAAGATGGCTACTGGAGCCCCAGCCATCAGGCCGAAGTTCTAGGAAAGAACTAAAAAAAGGGTAAAAGAGCAAAAGGGTATATGTCTCTTTGCTCCTTTAGGAGGACTTTCTAGAAGTTTCATTCACAAGCTTCCATTTATATATATTCCATTAGCTATTACTGTCAAAAAATGCTGGGCATCCCGAGATCCTTGACAATATGGGAGCCTGCTATTAAGGAAACATGGAGAATGAATATAGGATAGGCAAATGGCAGCCTCCACCACCAAAGAGAATCCCGCTCTCTGATGCCCGCGAGAGCCCGGAGGACAGAAGCAGAGGAGTCAGCAGGCAGAGGGCTGCACTGTCTTTGTGCCCTCAGTACACCTGTCTGTCAACCCACTGGCTGCTCATGGAGTCCCTCGGGCCTTGCTTACCTTGAACTCATCTGTCATCGAATCTTCTCTGTTTCCTGTGCCACCCTCTCTTTTGGTGTCCAGACTCACATAACCAATTACCAACTAGGGCTCCTTGTAGGATCCTCAAATTCAGAAAGTCTTAAAGGAGCCCTCCTTCAGCATGCAGGCACCAGCTGCTCCAGCCCCAGGCCTGGGTGTCATGCCGCCCTCTTCTTCTGGCTCCTTACATCCTCCAAGTTCTGCCCCCTAAGCCTCTGCTAGGGTCTCTCCTCCTGCTCCTCTCCCTCTCCATGGCCACCACCAGGAGCAAGCCCACCTCACCTCTCACCGGGAGCACAACACCCAGAGGGCTGGGATCCTGCACTCCTCCCTCACCTCACCCCTGCTCCACACTGCAGCCAGAGAAACCATTATATTTATCTTTTACAAAACAAGTCTACTTATGTCACCTCAGACCTTAATACCAATCAATGGCTCCTTGTTGTCATCAGGAGAAGGTTCAACTCTGTAAAGAGTAAAGAGCCCTTGGTGAGCTGGCCCCTGCCCTCGTCTCCTTTCCCCACTCTCCCCTTTATGCTGGCCTACCCACATGCTTTTCTTGCTCGCTTACGTGCTAAACTTTTTCCTATCTCAGGCCTTGGCACACAGTTCTCTCTCTGCCTGGAGTGTCTTTTCTTCCAATTGCCACCTCTTTGTTCAGTGAATCACCATTATTTTTTTGGATATTAGAACCACAACCCCTCCAAGACCATGCCATATTGGAGTAAACTCAGATCTTACTGTCCTTGTCCCTTGAAGTGTTCATCAGTCTTCTAATTACTTGCTCAATTGTAGGTTCCTTGAAGCCAGGCCCTCTTTGTCTTCTCCCTATACCCCAGTGCCTGGCACAGAACTTAGCACCAATTCATTCAATGAATGCAATCCTTCATTCCTTTACCCACGAATTCGAAAATATCTGCTGACACTCTTGTCTTCATCTGTGGTTCAGTGGGCAGTGGAGAAAGACTCAGGAAGATAATTAACCAAATAGTTGCTTCTTTAAGGGTTTTAATCAGGGCTGCAAGCAGAATGCTGGAGCATTAGAAATGATGTAAATGGGACATAGGAGGGACAAGGAGAAGGAGCGCGGAAAGGGAGGGATGAAAGGGAGCTTTCCATCCAAGAAGCAAACAGGAAGGTTTCTTTCATCTTCATTGTGATTGTCATCTCCATTCCCACCCGTAGCCTTAAGCTGGACCGACAAATTATATAAACCCATTGTGAGACAAACTCAGTGAAATTATTTTTTAACTAATTAGATATCATTAGTGCTGCTTCCTTGGAGCTTCTGATTTCAGAAAAATAATCCAGGAGCTGTCAACCACTGGTTCCTCTGCTTGACCCTCCACCATTTTGCTCATGCTCTCACATGTTTGGCTGTGTTGGCTCTTGTTGGGACCTGCATGGAGCAGGTTCCATACACCAAGCTACACAGGCACCCATTTGTCCTCCACTAGGTTCCTGAGGTGGGCCAACTTGGGTAAGTGGGGTGGTGGCCCAGTGAGCGCACAGCCTGTCGTGGCCCCAGGATGTTGAACGAGAGGGGCTTGGAGATGGGAAGGGAGCTAGAAGGGGGACCTAGGGCACCATTCTTTCTTTATTTCCTTCTTTCCTTGGGTATGGAATCCAGGTTCTGGCCCTTGCATATGCTCCACCACTGAACTATAGCCCCAGTCTCCTAGGAGAGCCATCTTAAAGCTTTCTTTGTTCTCCATGATAAATAAACATAGCACTTTTCTTTTCCTTTTCTTTTTTCTTTTGGTACCTGGGATTGAACTCAGAAGTGCTTAACCACTGAGCACATCCCTAGCTCTTTTTTATGTTTTATTTTGAGACAGGGTCTGACTAAGTTGCTTAGGGCCTCACTAAGTTGCTAAGTCTGGCTTTGAACTTGTGTCCTCCTGCCTCAGCCTCCTGAGCTGCTGGAATTACAGGTGTGTGCTACTGTGCCCGGAAAAATAGCAGTTTTATAAAAAGTGCTTTTATTCACTACGCGTGCACACACACACACACACACACACACGCATGCACACACACACTTTTAGTGAAAGCATAAGAACACTAAGAGCTTGAGGGCAGCCTGATGAAGATTAGGGGTGTTTCGCCACCAACTCTGCCCCTGTGGTCATCCTGTGACATCAGACATTGCTTTCAAGCAACTGACACCGTCAAGATGCATTGAGCATTTATTGACAGCCAAGCACTAACATGTTCCAGAGAGTCAGACAGGGAATAAGGGTGAAGTTCCTGGCTGGAAGCTGGAGGCCAGAGACTCCATTCTGTGAGCCCTCATCTTTGGACCCTGGGGTTTCTCATGGGCAAACCTCGCCCACATGGAAGATTGAGTTTCTATGGAGGAGTCAAATTTTTCACGTGAAATCTGTGAAAATCTCTGGGAGAGCGCATGCAGACACAGATGCTTTACCTGAGCAGGTGAGTCATCCCTGGGCAGGGTGACCTTGGGAAAATTCTTCACTTTTTGTCCAAGGTAGCAGGCTGGCCACCAGGGGGAAGCATCGCACCAAGATAGCGCTCAGCTAACCTGCTCTTTGTCCCTGCTCTCTATTGTCATCCAGAGGGGAAGGCAGGTGAGGGCCACCGCAGGCAGCTATTGTTCAGCCAATGGAGGTGACCATGCTGCCTGGGGTCTGCAACATGGCCAGGCAGCCAGTGGACACTGGTGAACAGTCACAGCTGTCCGTGAACATTCAGGATGGAATTTATGAATGAAGTCAAATAAAGCACTGAGAAAGATCAGCCTCGCGGCAAGGTCTTGGATTCCAAAGGTTCACTGTTGAAAACTGGGAATCAGAAAATCTTCCAGTGCTGGCCCTGCGATGTGTCCACTGGTCCTGTGCTTCTGGGGGAGTCTTTTAGCCTCATCTTCCCCATGATGCACTATGGCTTTCTGTCTAGATCATAGTGCTGTTGTAAGGCTGACGCCAGAAATGTGGGCTAAGGTGCTTAGGAAAGGATGACTTGGGACTGCAGAAATACCAGCACTACAGCTCAGGTGAACAAGGAAGTGCTACTCCAGGCTGCTGTGAGCGGACATGTGATTCATTTGACCCGGCAGTGAGGCAGCCAAGGGTTTTCCAAGCCTTTGTATCTATTCGCACCTGGTGGAGTACTCTGAATCCTTCCTACCTCTCTGTGGTGGCAAGACTAGTCAACTTTGTAGATAGCTAGACACCTGCTCTGGGGCCTACTAGAGTGTTTGATCTCAGAGTCTAGAAGCCAAGGGCCATTCCTGGGTGACAGCTAGCAAGATACAGGATGGCCACAAGGAAAGGAATTCTGCTAACAACTGGAAAGAGCATAAAAGTGGACTCCCCCCGCCCCCGCCCCAGGTGCAGTGGTGCACACATGTAATCTCAGTTGTTCGGAGGTTGAGGCAGGAGGATCACAAGTTTAAAGCCAGCCTCAGCAATGGCATGGTGCTAAGCAACTCAGTGAGACCCTGTCTCTAAATAAAATACCAAATAGGGCTGGAGGTGTGGCTCAGTGGTGGAGTGTACCTGAATTCAATCCCTGGTGACCCTCCCCCCCCCAAAAAAGGAGACCTTTCAGTAATTGATCCTCCATTTCCTTAACTTTATGCTCAGGCCAGGTCAGCTGACCTCCTGCTCTGCAGAACCTTTCCCAGCCTGGACTCTTGGGGAGTCATCTGATCCTAATGGGGATCCCTTGGGCAACAGAAAGTGAAAGTGATGCCTTGGGCTAATTTACTGTGCACTGTTAAGGTGATGGCCTCCCTGGGCTTGCCCTGTTACAACTGGCTGTAGGAAGCATGGGATTTGCCCAGTGTGCAACTTCCCCCAGAATGCAGGGGAACCAAGCACCAGCCCAGATGTTCTCAGCCTTCTTCTTGCCTTTCTGGGTGCTTATGGTGAGGGTGTAAGGCAGAATGTCCACAGGATTTCCAACCCTGGTGAACTCACATCTTCTCCTCATCTTCAAATATAAATCTGGGTGCTATGGTGAGGGTTTTTGCAGATGTGATTAAAGTTACATATCAGTCGACCTTAAGAGAGGGAGAGTATCCAGGTGGTGACCCAGTCACATGAGCCTTCTAAATGTTTGTCTGGGACAGAAGGACAGAGAGATTGAAAGTGTGAGAGTCATCCCTGGGTAAAAGCCAGCAAGATATGGGGAGCTCAGTCCTTCTACTGCAAGGAGAGGAACTCTGCTAAACTGAAACAAGTTTGAAAGGGAACCTTTTCCTAGTTGATCCTCCAGGTAGAAATAAAGCCAGTGGACACCCTGATTCTGCCTCCAGAGACCCCTGACTGAGGACCTGGCTGAAACATGCTGGACTCCAGACCCAGGGAAACTGTAAGTAAATTTATGTTGCGTTAAATCACTAAATTTGTGATAATTTATTACAAATTCATGGGTCACATAATTCGCTCATTTAAATTTGTACCCCATATTCTGACTGAAACTCTGTGGGGGTGTAGAAAACAGATACACTTCTTTGGGTGAGGGTCCCTAGATGGAGAGGAAGCAGCCTGACCCCCTTCCTTCCTTCTCAACTCTTTTCCTCTACTCTCTTTCCAATCAGAAGGGCAGTCTCTTTCTTCTCCTCCACAGCAGACTTATGTCCTTCCTACCACGTGGGAAGGACTATTTTCTCTACAATTCCAGGGAAATCTGTGATCTGAGTCCTGCTCTGAATGTCCTGGAGTGATATGGAATTGAAGACAACTAAGGATTTATATTATGGCTTGTGGTCCCTCAAATATTATCCCCGTCACATGCTACAAAGATGCAAAATGTTATATGTGATTACAATACAAACTGGTGCTCTGTACAAGAAGAAAAACAATTTTTACTTCTTAATCATTTCTGAATAGGTCTTTGACCCTACTCAAAGTGATTTTTTTTGTCTTCCAAATTAATTTCTTCCACAAGTATAGTCTCATTTCCATGGTATTGTAAGTGCTACTGTGATCTGAAATACTTATTGGCAACACAGATTTAGCATTATCAAATCATCTTTGTGGCATTTGTTTTCTTTACTAGAGGATAGCCGGTGATATGTTATGGCCTATTAGAAGGCACAGAATCAAAGTAGTGTTTTATCCTGGGGGGTTAATTTTCTTTGAAGACTGGAAGAACAAGCTATGTGGTTTTGATTTATAATCTAAAACTTATTTGTAGTATTTAAAGATTCAGTGATTAGTTTTGAAGGAGCATGGAACATATGCTGGATTTTCAAGACAAAAACAAGTTGATTTCAGAGAATTCATGGGCTTGTTTTAGTCTCATCAAGAAGAGGTGCTGAGCTGGGTGCAGTGGCACATGCCTATAATCCCAGTGGCTCTCGCGGCTGAGGCAGGAGGATCACGAGTTCAAAGCCAGCCTCAGCACAACCGAGGTGCTAAGCAACTCAGTGAGACCCTGTCTCTAAATAAAACACAAAATGGTCTGGGATGTGGCTCAGTGGTTGAGTGCCTCTGAGTTTAATCCCTGGTACCTCCAACCCCAACAAAAAAAGAGAAGTAGTCCTGCCTAGGAGAGAGTAGGAAAAAAAATTAATGATGTTGAAAGCTACTCTTTTTTTGGCGGCAGGGGCATGGTCTGGAGATTTAACCCAAAGGCACTGTACCACTGAGCTATAGCCCCAGGCCTTTCTTTCTTTTTCTTTTCTTTTTAATTTAGAGAATGGATCTCAAAAGTTTTTGAGGGACTCTATAAGTTGCTGAGGCTGCCCTTGAACTTGCAATCCTTCTATCTCAGCCTCTAGAGCCGCTGGGATTATAGACATATGCCACTATGCCTGGCAGGATCTACTTTTAAGGAAACTTGAAGACCCAGGGATGGTTAGCTTAAAGTCAGAGAATCATGGAAGGTGAACTAGAAAGCTTTAGTTAGCCAATTTTGAGATATGTAAATGGAAACTGCACCTTTTTGGGGGGTTGTTTTGTACATATTTCTAAATATTCAACCATAGGTATGTTCCTTCCAGGAGGAACAGAAGTTTTATTTTTGGAATACAAAGAGAAATAAGGAGTTGGGGTGGAGGTTTTGATGGCCCAAATAGACTCTCAGCACCCATTTTAGCAGTCATGGTTGGAAGCACCACTCACTGAATTTCAAGAGCTAGAAACTTGAGAGAAAAAATACCATATTTTTTCTGTATTCCTAAGGCTTTTCTTTAAATATTCAATATGAGAGCTTGGAGGAAGAAGCATAAATATTTTTTCACTATAAACCAAAGTGTTGGAAGAATGTAGGCTATGACAGATTCAAATTCCTTCCACCAAGGAAGGCAATTTTACTTTCTGAAGTAGGAGGAGGAGCTTGGAGGGAGAGAAGAGGAGAGGAAGACAAGGCTGAGGACCCTAGGAGAAGGTGGGCAATAGATATTCCCTTGGTAGATTTGGGTGTGAGACAATGGAGGAAATTTGTACCCCATATCCTGGCTGATACTCTGTGGGGAGGGAGCTTGTCAAACATCTTGTGCCCATATAGTAAGAGGATTCAGTTAAACTTTTAAATTCCATGAGGTCTTTCAGATTTGAAATTCTATGACTTCAGTTTCTTCTGATTGTGAAATGTTTGTTATTCCGGGGTTGTAAGTATTACAGAGAGGCATGAGGTAGGGATCAGGATTATTTGCCCATGACTCCTTTCTCTACTATGAACTGAGGGGTGGGTTGTTGGCTTCCTATGATGACCTCTGTGGACCACTATGAGAACTGAATAACATGAGCCATTTTCCTCTTTGTGCTCAGCGGGTAATTACAACAAGCACAACAGTGACCAAGGAAAGAAAATCCTGATGAGGAGGACCATATGGACCTGCTCATCAACTCTTTATTTTGTGCTTTATTTTAAAATAGAGTTTTATTGAGAAACAATTCATAGATTATATAATTTACCTCTTTATTTGTTTTTTTTTGTTTGTTTGTTTTTGGTATTGGAGATTGAACTCAGGCGCACTCGACCACTGAGCCACATCCCCAGCCCTATTTTGTGTTTTATGTAGAGACAGGGTCTCACTGAGTTGCTTAGCGCCTCGCCATTGCTGAGGCTGGCTTTGAACTCGCGATTCTCCTGTCTCAGCCTCCCTAAGTGCTGGGATTACAGGCTTGCGCCACCGCGCCCGGCTTCTAATTTACCTCTTTAAATTATATAATTCTGTGGCATTTAGTATATTCACAGATGTGCAACCTTCACTACAGTAAACTTCAAAATATTTTCATGATTCCCAGAGAGAGAATCCTCTATGCTTGAGTTCATGTAACCCTTCTCTCAGAAACCAGCTTCCCCAACCCTAGGCAACTATGAATCTATTTTCTGTCTCTGTGGATTTTCCTGTTCGGGACATTTTGTATTTGTGGAATCATTTAATGTGTGACTTCTTGGGATTGACTTCTTTCATGTGATGTTTCAAGTTTCATCCATGTTGTAGCATATATCCAAATGTCATTCTTGTTTATGACCCAGTAATATTCAATTGCATGGATATGCCACCTTTTGCTTATCATTATTTGATGATAATGAGCTCTCCTGACCTCATTTGCTGGGTTCCCATGATGAACATTTGGATTCTTTTCTCCTAAACTTCATTTTGTAAATTCTGTGGTGTTTATTGTCCTACTACCAGGCACCTAATTGTGACATCTGCTTCCCTTTCCTGGAAACAGGTGAACAAAGAAAGCTTAGTCTTTCTGGAATTCAGGCAAATCAAATATTAATGTGTTGAGTGGTACTGGAGGTGCTGCAGCCTGGACAGGCCAGTGGCTTAGAGAGGACTTGGTGGTAGTTTGTCAAGACAGCAATCTAGGATAGAGTCTCAGAGAGGTCTAGGGTCTCATATTCTGAGTGATCAGGCTCAGGAAACCTGATTTTCATTTATCCAACTCATCAGAAACTCCAAACCCAGCTGCCAGCCACCTGATAAACCAGGAAGCTGATTGATGAGTTTACATCTCCAAAAAGACCTGGAGAGAGGAGTTGGCTGGTTTATGTGTGATCTCCCTGTAAGAAAGTCTATGTGAGAAGTCAGGTTGCCATGAGAGGGTTACCTTGTGAGGCCCATTGCAGGCACAGGGGATTGGATCACCTGAAGGAACTGACTTTCAGATCACAGGGGCTGGACATATCTTCTATGTGTGTTTGATAATCATTATCTGATCAAGACACCTGCTTCTCAATAATGCTGGATAAACACTGACCTACTCCTGCTATTTTCAGTATCTCCTTCTCATTCCAAGTTGGGCATTGGCTTTTTAGGTACATGGAAATTTTTATTTTGTTTTGAGATGGGGGTCTTGCTATATTGCCCAGGCTGCTCTCAAACTTCTGGGCTCAAGTGACTCTCTTGTCTCAGTCTGCTGAGTAGCTGGGACTATAGGGGCATGTCACTGTGTCCAGCTTTACACTGAAATCTTATAATTATTTAGAACAGCAATATCCAAACTTCTTTTATTATTTTTGAATGTTAATGTTATATGTGTATATTGGCAAATTATATACATTGATTACTATCAACTTGTACATTAAATTGAAGATTTATTTCTATAAATTAAAAAGTATATTAAAATGTTATTTTTCCTATATCTCAAATTGTCTTGTTCTCCCCATTTGAAGAATACTTTTTAAAAGAATATATTTTTTTTGTTTTTGCATTAAATTCACCTGATCTCCACAGTTACATTTTAATCATCTAATCTTCTGGTTGGGTTTGCTATCATTGGTATGAGCCTCATAAACCCTTCTTTTAAGGTAGATTATTTAGGTAGGTGTGGAAGGGAAACTTCCTCAGTTTTATATGGATTCCATTAGTTTTAATTTAACTAAGTTTGCATTTTCTGTTTAATTCCCAAGATTCAGGGAACAATCTGTGGCAGCATTCCACAGGCTGACTGAAATCAAATCCTGCAGGAGCTGATGTTTGGCCCTGGGGCTTCTCTGAGAAGTGGTAAGAGATGAGCATGTATGGGGGTCACTCCTAATAGAAATGTAGAAATGTGGGTTAATGGTACCATGATGGTAAAACTGGAGGTCGTAAAAGAACTTGAAAACTGGTAGCGCTGGACTCTTCCTTGCTAACCACACCCAGCTATATATTGATTGGACAGTGGAGACTCAGAGGAACTGAAGTGGAACTGGGTCCCCCAGAGCACAGAACAGGCTCGTTCCAGAAAGTTCTCTGGTCATAAATGGGAGCTGCTATAATCGAGAGACACCATTAGATTAGAATGTGGGTGTATGAAAATACTTGTGGCTGAAAAATAAAGGGTGAGTTGGCTTCTAGGTGAAAAAAATCCTGCTTCCTGAGAGACCAGCATTGCTAGAAGAGAGACTTCTCTCCCTGAACTAGTCAGTGGTTCTTAACATTCGGAATCACTGCCAGAGATTCTGATTCCACTTGTCTGAGATGAGGCTTGGCCATTGGGGTCTAAAATAAAACCATATCAGACAAATACCTCCAGATGATTCTCATGTGCAGCCAAAGCTGGGAACCACTGGACTAGGAATGGGAGAATGAGAGACCCAAGGAAGTTATGGGAGCAAGCTTAGGGGAAAGCTTAGGGGCAGTCTGAAACAGCCTAAGAACCCCAGAAGGCTGACCGCAGGCCCTCTCCTGACCTCATTTGCTGGGTTCCCATAGATACTGTGAAGAGGGAATTCAGAAGGAAAAGGAATCAGAGGAAGGTGGGAGAATCTGGGGAATGGTTCCTGGAGGTGCTCAAGAATATTCTGGAGTCGCATGCTGCAGAGGGAGTGTCTTCAGCAATGGTTCCTCCAGGTGTCCTTCTCCGTGTCCATGGAAGCTTGGGGAATGCGGCTAGCTGCAGCATGTTCCTGTGATTCGCCCTGCCTCTTAGCAAGTACTCTGAGATCTGAAGGCAAAACCCTGTTTGTTTTTCTTTAACCCTCATGTCCCCAACTCATTTGGCCATGGAATTATTTTTTTCTGCTTAGCACATTAACATCTTGCCTCTTTCTCATGACACACTTTTGGGAAACTGCCCCAGAAACTATAATCAGTGGCTTCATTCACAAAGGACAAAGAAGACAGCTGCATCCTACACACATGAAACGGGGCAAGAACCCCGGTTAGGCTCTGGCCTCTCACTGTAATTGTGCCCTTTTCCCACCCCCGTCGCTGCCCCCCCTTCCCGTTACCATGGCAGTGCCCCAGGAGAGTAAGGACCAGGCCTTCTATTTCTTTCTTGCATCCCGCCTCCCCACCCCTTTGTGTCTAGAAGAGAGCTGAACACACAGTAGGCAATGCTGTGAAACATTGATTGATGGAGAGTTTGGGGGGGTTCCCTTGGGCCATCTGCAGGTGGGCTGGGAGGAGGAGAGGGCCTCCTACCGTTTGCTTCTGTGTTTCTGGGTGGAGGAGTCAGGCAAGAGGGTGGGAGAGTGCAGGTCTGGGAGCTCACACAGCTTCAGCATTTTTTTAAAAAAATATGCTATGACCACAGACATTTCACAAATGAGGAATGGCGAAGGGCACATTGGAAAAAGAAAACATTTTGATTTCTTGGCATGTTCACTTCAAGGGTATTTTTTTTTTCCCTCTTTGTAAAATGGTTATGCAGCCTGCAATGATGTTGATTTTTCAATAAATCACTTTCTTTGAAGCTGGAAAAGAAAAGGACAACCTACTTTCACTACTGTCTCTCAATGGTGAATACAGTTTCCAAGGCCCAAGCCAGGTGACAGGACCTGTTATGTGATATTTGAAATAGGGGTGCTGATAGGGCAGAGGATTTGAAATGGAGGTACCTGTCCCAGAACACCTGGTCTCCTAGCTGCTACGCCCCATGAGTGAGTGGTGTCATTTCTACATGTGAGAGGCCAGTTTAGATATCCATTAGTGAAGCCTGGAGACCTAGATAGTTTCTAAATTGATATCACATATTTTAAAAAATTCTATTTATTGCCATGAAGTCAAGAGCAGCCTTCCTGGAAAGGAGGGTATTTAAAAAAAAAAAAAAAGGCACAGACATTCCATTCAGTGTCTGAGTGCATGAAAGACCCAGCTATTTGCAGGCCTCCCTGCTGCCCAGCCGGGCCCTGAATGGAAGGCCTGTGGGCATCTGTATCATGCAACCCTTTGGGGAGTTACTGCACACTGCGGGGTCTGTCTTCTTGCCGGCTGGGGAGGCTTCCCAGGGCCTGAAAGCACAGATTCTTAAGGTGTGAGTGCTGATGGAGGATTATCATTTAAATCAGCTGGTTCTTACTTCTTAAGTGTGGAAAAAGGAGGGGGGTTAGAAGTGTGCACGTGAGTGTGAGTGGCGAGGGGCTGATGTTTGTAGAGTGTCTGCCACGTTGCTAACTCGATATGTATCTCCAGATAGAAATGGCAATCTATTTATAGCAATCTAGTATCTATACTTAGAGCGGCTTCTGTTCAGGCACTCCCCGACTTATAATAGGATCACGTCCCCACAAGCCCATTGTAAGTTGAAAAATCCACTACAGAGCATTACTGCTCAGCCTCTGCTACTCTCAAGGTGCTCAGAATGCTTACGTGAGCCCACAGCTGAGGGAAATCTAACACAAAGCCTATTTTATAACGAAGTGTTGAAAATCTAATTTGAGTCCTATACTGAAAGCAAAGCAGAACAGCCCTGTGCGTATACTTGGGCAGCACTGCAGAGTCAAAAGACAGGAAGTGGAACCGTCATAACTAGGAGACAATAGATCAGCTTTATACATTCCAGGTTTACAGCTATCTCAGAGAAATACCTGAATATGTATCACTCTACCTGCATCTATACACGTGTCCTATTTTTACAACACTATTTTAATACTAAGAAGGAAGAGAGACAGAGGCTAAAAGTGGGTAAATAAGGCTTACCTGGGGTCACACAGGGGGTTGGGCCCTGCCCTCAGCTCAGGTCTTCCCTGATATCCTAATGGTTTTTACCACATTAACCTTTAAATCCATAAAGTACTGTGGACTGGTCGGGAAAGAGGCTGCAACATGTGAGCCAAGGGATAGTGCTGGGATTCTATCCCAGTCTCCACCTGCAACGCCCATCCCCCAGTCCCTTTTCAGCCACACATTCCCACCCTGGTTTTATTTATTTATTTATTTTTTGGTACTGGGGATTGAACCCAGGGGTGCTTAACTACTGAGCCACATCCCCAGCCCTTTTTTAATTTTTTCTATTTGTTTTAATTAGTTATACATGACAGTAGAATGCATTTTGACACATTGTACACAAAATGGAGTATAATTTCTCATTTCTCTGGCTGTACATGTTGCAGAGTCACACTAGTAATGTAATCACACATGTATGTAGGGTAATAATGTCTGTCTCAGGCTATCGTCCTTTTCATCCTCCCAGCCCCACCCCTCCCCTCACTCCCTTCTACACAATCCAAAGTTCCTTTATTCCCCCCCCCCCGCCCCCCCATGGATCAGCATTCCCTTACCAGAGAAAACATTCAGCCTTTGTGTTTTGGGGATTGGCTTACTTCACTTAGCATGATATTGTCTAGTTCCATCCATTTACCTGCAAATGCCATAATTCCATTCTTCTTTAAAGCTGAGTAATATTCTATTGTGTGTATGTACCACATTTTCTTTATCCATTCATCTGTTGAATCACATGAATAGGGCAACTGGATTGGTTCCATAGCTTGGCTATTGTGAATTGAGCTGCTATAAACATTGATGTGGCTGTGTCACCGTGGTATGCTGATTTTAAGTCCTTTGGGAATATACCGAGGAGTGGGATATCTGGGTCAAATGGTGGTTCCATTCCAAGTTTTCTGAGGAATCTCCATACTGCTTTCCGGAGTGGCTGCACCCATTTGCAGTCCCACCAGCAATGTAGGAGTGTACCTTTTTCCCCCCACACTCACCAATATGTATTATTGCTTGTATTCTTGATAATTGCTGTTCTGACTGGAGTGAGATGAAATCTTAGAGTAGTTTTGATGTGCATTTCTTTAATTATGATAGATGATGAACACTTTTTCATATGTTTGTTGATCGATTGTATTCCTTCTTCTGTGCAATGTCTGTTTAGTTCCTTAGCCCAATATATTGATTGAGCTATTTGGTTTTTTTTGTTTTTGGTGTTATGTTTTTTGAGTTCTTTACGTATTCTGGAGATTAGTGCTCCATCTGAGGTTCATGTGGTAAAGATTTTCTTCCCATTCTGTAGGCTTGCTCATCTCCTGAGCCCTTTTTAATATTTTATTTAGAGACAGGGTCTCACTGAGTTGCTTAGGGCCTCACTAAGTTGCTGAGGCTGGCTTTGAACTTGCAATTCTCCTGCTTCAGACTCTCGAGCTGCTGGCATTACAGGTGTGCGTCACCACGCCTGGCCTTCCCACCCTTCTGTGTGCCTAAGTTTTCTGCAGTCTGCTCCCTCCTACATTGGCCCCTCTTCTCTCTCATCATGTTTCCTGTCTTCGATTCCCTCACAGTTGAGCTTGGAGCTCCATCTTTATAGCTCTTCTCTTGCAAATATGGCCCCCTTCTTTGGCTACCTCTCTGTCCTTCCTGTCTCACAATTCTGCCTTCTCTGTGTTTGCTCCCAAACTGTTGAGATTTAGGAGAAAATCTCATATATTAGTATCATTTCGAATATGTTCATTTTAATAACATTAAGTAGCCTCAAAGCTGCCTAGTAATAATATTGTTTTTCTTTTCTTTTTTTTTTTGGTGCCAGGGATTGAACTCAGGGGCACTCAACCACTGAGCCACATCCCCAGCCCTATTTTGTGTTTCATGTAGAGACAGGGTCTCACTGAGTTGCTTAGCTCCTCGCCATTGCTAAGGCTGGCTTTGAACTCGCGATTCTCCTGTCTCAGCCTCCCTAAGTGCTGGGATTACAGGTGTGAGCCACTGCGCCCGGCTCAATATTGTGTTTTTCTAATCAGCTTCCTCTCCTGGGATCTGCAAACCCCTGACCTCCCCATTTCTCCATCCCCCTCTCACTCTGGGGTGATAACTCTGCTTTATAGTTCTATGAGAAGACAGATACTCTTCAGGAGGAACAGGACTCTTCCTATTACCAGATTCACACACCTCCCTCCATGGCGACTTGGCCACTCCTCTTCCTTTTCCTGTCATGATGGACAAAGGGGCTGGCCTCCCACACAACCCATCATCCCTTGCTCTGCTTTGAATCCACTACCACATCTTTTCAGGACTCTTTTCCCATGAACCATTCCTCTCTTTCTTTCTACCAGGATATTTTTCCTATATTAATTTAAGTCCTTGTTTTCCCCAACTGAATAAAAATGTCTATGTGAATTCCCATTTTTTTAAAAATTTTTTTTGGTTGCTACCTTTCTCTCACTTTTGGTCACTAGCAATCTTCTTGAGTCTTCCACTCTCATTGTATCAGCTCTTAGTCCTTTGGAATTTAGGTATTCAACCCATTATCCATTATCACAATGGTATTTGCATTAATTGAGGTTCTTCAAAGAGACAGAACCAACCAGTAGAAGGACCAGGGGAGGGAGGGAGATTGGGAGGGGGAGGGGGAGGAGAGAGAGAGAGAGAAGGAGGAAAGAAGAGAAAGAAGCATGATAATGGACCGGCTCACGTGATTATGGAGGCTGAGATACCCCACTATCGGCTGTCTGTAAGCTGGAGGCTCCAAAGAGCTGGGATGTGGTTCCAGTCCAAACCAGAAGGAGAGCCTGAGCACGAAGGGCTTCTGATATAAATTTCAGTCCAAGTCCACAGACCTGAGAATGAAGACAGAGTGTATCTGAAGGCAGGAGAAGAATGTCCCAGCTCAAGCACTGAGAGCAAATTTGCCTTTCCTCTGGAACCTTTTGTCCCATTCAGGCCCTCATCGGATGGATGATGCCCTCCTACACTGGTGAGGGTAATCTTCTTTATTTACTCACCAATTCAAATGATATTCTCTTCTGGAAACACTCCCACAGACACACACACAAATAATATTTAAGCAGCTATCTGGGCATCCCTTAACCCAGTCAAGTTGACACATACAATTAACCCTCACGGCTTTGTAAAGGCACATTATGAGTTATCCAGTGAACATTTTCAGTGCTCGTTTTACTTGACTCAGAATTTCTTGACCACTATTGCCTCTTTGTTAAAATATTTCTTCTACCTTTCTGGCTGAGCCTTCTCAGTCTGTCTTCTTTCTTTCTTTGTTGTCTTTCTTTTTGGAGTTTCCTCATGGCACAATTCTGGACTTCTTTCTCTACAACTTCTTCCTAGAATTTTTTTTTTTTAAATCTATTTTCAGGATTCTATACATTATCTAGTTAGTGTGATAACTTAGAATTTTTTATTTTTTTAAAATAAAGGTCTCTTGTCTTCCAAGCTTCAAATCTATATATCAAAGCACCTATGCAATGTTTACCCTCAGATGGTTTATAACCAGTAACCCAGTTAAGCCTGAAATGAAATTTATCATCCATTCTTCCAACCTGCTTCTTTGTGCGCATACATATGTATTTGAATCAGGAAATTAACTCCATGAACTGTTTCTCATGCCAGGAATCTGAGAGTTCTTAATGCCTAGCCTTTTTTTTTTTTCATTTCTGTATTCAATCAGTCCACAAGTACTGTCCATTCTATCTCATAAAACTACCCAAAGTCTGTATTCTTATGCCCATTTCTCCAGCCTAATGTAAGCCACCACTATTTCTCACTGGTTGGGTACAATGACCTTCTAACTAGTCTTACAGCATTTACCTCTTGCCCACTTTCAATATGTGAAGTTTAGTCAAACTGATCCTTTAAGATGTGTTTGATTATGTCAGGTTGGTCACTGCTTAAAATCTTCTAGGGATTTTCCACTGGATTTTCCAATTGATTCCACTGGAATCAACTCCAAAGTTATTTCCATACTCTGTAAGCAGGGGAATGATATTCAAAATATTTACCCAGCCATACAGCAGAAGCACCAAGCAATCAGAGGTAGTAATGTTTGCCTCAGTGCTGGAGTGAAGTCCAGGAGGCCCCTCTGGTGTCAGATGTTACCTTCCTAATCACAGGGAGTCCAGGGGCTTCTGAGAGAAGTCCCAGAATAGTAGAGGGCAAGGGAATGTCTTCTATTTGTTGTCAGAATTCATTCAAGTAAACAGAAACCATTCTAGGTATTTCAAATGTAGGGAATTTAATACAGAGAATTGTTACACAGATGACTAGATAGTAAATTCAGGAAGCAGCTGCCATTCCTAGGACTGAGGCAATAAAAGGATGAGGTGGGGTACTAGAGCCTAGCAACTCAGAGAAGGAGAGACTTCAGCCTGCTGGTACTGGCACCTGCCATGGGACAAAGTTAGGCCAGTGTCAGATGTGACAAAAGATGCCCAAGGCTAGAGCTGGAGCCTAGGCAGGAGGAATGGGAACTGGTATTTTCACAGTCTGTCCATTCAGACAAGCATCCACCAGCTGACAGGTAGGCCTGCCTCATGGCCCCTGGCCTCCTCCTCCAGCCTCTCCTCTCACCATGCTGCTTTGATCACTGTGCGGCCGTCACACTAGCTTCTTTTCATGTCTGGATAGACTGAGTGTTTCTTGCTTCCAATCCATCACTCACTTTTCACCCTCTGTCTTCTGGTTGTCAGTAGCTGTGTTACTGACCACAGTGGTTTAAAACAGTAGCGATCACTTGTTTTGTTCTGGCAGCTGTAATTTGCAGGGGTTGGAGGAAGGCTTGCCTTTGCGCCATTGGGTATCACCTGCGTGACTTGACTGAGGGCTAGTGCATCCCCTTCGGACAGTCCCCTACCAGACTGGCAATCTGCTGCTGCTAACTCAGCCGAGGATGGGGGCAAGGGCCAAGGCTCTTCTCCAGGGTAGCCTTGCCATGTGGCTGGGTTCCAAGAGCAAGCTCCTAACAGAGAAAGCTAATTAGAAGCCATATTGTCTTTTACGACCTACCTCCAAAGTGGCACAGCATCCTTTCCAGTGTGCCCTCTTGGTGAAGGCAGTCACAAAGATCTGTGTGATGACAAGGGGAGGGGATGTGGGCTCCATCCCTGGGAGGAGTGGCAGGTTCAGGAGGTGCATTGGAGAAGGTGAGCAGTCGTGACTACCTTTATAAAATAGTCTGCCACCATTTGTCATACTCCTGTTTGGGTTAGTCATTCTTAGGATCTGGTTTAAGTTTCATCTACCTCCCAGATGAGGGCTGTAGATAAACAGTCAGACCACTCTCTCTCCTCCTTTGTGACTCTAATCATCATTTTATATTATACAGCAATTTCTGTGGGATTTTCACTACTGACTTGTTTCTTGTCTGCCTCTGCCATAGCTGAGATTGTCTGGAATGCAGGACCACCTGTCTCAGGCTCCACTGATATGCAGTGTCATCCTCAGCACTTGGCACATAGCAAGTGCTAAATAAACTCTCACTGAATGCATTAATCTAATGAATGCTAGGTAAAATACCCACTTCCCCCACCCCATGTGAATTCAAGTGGTATTTGGTGAGGAGTTCGTTTGAACTTTTATACTGAATGACTGAAAATGTAAAGGAATGGTAATCCAAATATCAATTATGACTCTGAAAATGGTTAAAAAGTTCCTGGCTTTGATTTCACCATGCTGGTAGATGTTCAACAAAAAAAACCCCACAGAATCATATGGGCATTATTCCAAAAGAGGTTCTTTTAACTTTGGTCAAAGGAGAGGGAGGGGAAGGGATAGGAAGGACATGGGGGCAGGAAAGATGGTGGAATGAGATGGACAACAGTGCCCTAGGTTCATGCATGACTGTACATATGGTGTAACTCTATATTGTGTACAACCAGAGAAATGAAAAGTTGTGTTCCATTTGTATACAATGAATCAAAATGCATTCTGCTGTCATGTATACCTAATTAGAATATACATATATTTTTAAAGAGGTTCTTTTAAACCAGAGGGAAGTTTCATTTGAGAAGCCATTGGTCCTAACTGCCTGGTCATCACTCAGAGAGCTAGTGATGTCACCTCCAGCCCTAGCGGGTTCCTCTCTCTGATTTTTTTGTTGTCCACTGTTTCAGTCTGTTTTCTGTGGCCAGAACTGAGTACCACCAACTGGATTTAATTTGTAAAGAAAAGACATTTATTTGTTATATTCTGGAGGCTGGAAGTCTAAGGTTGAGGGGCCGTATCCGTTGTGAGCCGCCTTGCTGGTGGTGACTCTGTGCAGTCCCAAGACAGCACAGGACATCACATGGTGAGGCACAGCAAGCGCGCTGGAGAGAGCTGGATTTTATAACAAAGCCACTTCTTTATATCCCACAACCCACTAATCTGTGGAAGGATTAACCCCTTGGTGAGCTTAGAGCTCTGTGGGCCAATCACCTCCCAAAGGTCTCCCTTTCAAATGCCATGTACCTATGACTTCAGACTGTTTTGAACACATGAACTTTGTGTTTCAAGTCATTACATAGCATATCCAAGCCACAGCATCCACCTTCAGTCAGATTTTGGACATTAACTTAAATAAAAAAATTAGTAATTCGTTGAAGTTCAGAATCCTAAGTAGAGAACCAACTACTGTAGTTGAGGAGGTTATGAGATGGAGAAACTGGTGGGATGGAGAAGGGGAATATAGCTGGGGTTGGATGGTAGACTAGTACTGCTTAAGGATGAGCTTCCTGCCAGGTGTTTTACATCCAAACCTCACCACAGTCCTGTGGAGTCGGGAGTGTCACCTCTGTGTGAAAGGCGGGAAGACCCAGGGCTCAAGTGGTTCCATATCTTGCTCTCCATGGCAGCTCACAATCAAAGTGTTGAGACTGTCTTTAGCTCTCAGAGGTTCCTGTCAGTGCAGGTTAGTCATATTCAGCTGTGACTTTGTAAAGGATGCCTCTGTCTCTAATCTCCGCCATGGCAGGGGGCATGTCTGAGCCTCTGATGGAAGAGTGTCTCCAGGACTGAGAAACAGGAGTCTCCTAGTCCGCCTGCCTCAGGCCACATTCCATGTTTGGCTGCCGGTCTGCCCACCGACCTTTCCCCAGCGATGCAGACAGGGCGTTCCCACCCTTTTTAGAGGAGACCATGGACTGTAGATTGGAGATGCCCACAGGACAAATGGTATCTGAATAGGGACATAAAATAGGAAGTTTCCTTTTTACACATAACAATATAAAAACTCTCCTTTCCCTAAGGTAACTGGAAGGAAACATCAAAGCAAACAAATTAAGACTGTAATCTGAAAGGCTGAGAGCCTTGAATTGTGATGATTTCTAAGAGAATGGCTTGTTAGCTCAAAATAATGAATAATTAACAGCATTTCAGTTTCCTCCTTCATGAGTTCAGACCAGCACTGCCCAATACCAACTATAATAAGAGCCACAGATGTGAGGCATATATGTAATGCTACACTTTCCAGTGGCCCCATCAAAAATAAAAAGAAACAGGTGTTATTAATTTTAATAACATCAAAATATCATTTTAATTGTTATAATAAATTATTAATAAGGTATTTTATATTGCTGTTTTTAAAAATCAAGTCTTGGAAATTTGGCATGAATCTTATACTTACAGCACATCTCGTTTGGACTGGCTGCATTTCAAGTGCTCTGTAGTTCCAAGTGCCTATGGCTACATATTGGCCAGCAGGCCCAGGAGCTAAAATAAACCTAACTAGTTTCTATAAGTGTGAAAAAGAAATGGAAGCCATCGAAGTATTTGACAATGTGCATTGCTTAAATAAATAATGGACCATCTATTATAATGGAATCTTATTTAGTCATTAAAGATAATGTAAGGGATTATTAATTGATATAAAATGATATTGAGGACATATGTTAATGAAAAAAGCAGGTCCTATAGTATTTTTGTTATTTTCCTAAATTATGTATGTATGTTTATATTAAGCAGACCCCCACTTCTCCCTGTTGATTCTCTAGTTCCGTATCCACTTTGTTCTCCTTCACAGCTCAAATCAAATCCTTCACTTGTATGAAATATGGCATGATAAGTTTGCCCATTTATTTGTTTAGTTTCTGTCCACCCTCAGAAGACAAAAAAGTTCTATTGGGTGTAAAACATTATTCTAGGTCCTGAGTATAAAGTACTGAACCAAAATTTAAAATATGTCCTTGCCTGCCTGAGGCTTAATTTTTATTGTGGGAAGATTGAAAATAAACAAATGAGTGAGCAAATCTGCCATATCATATATATCACACTCTTCTCTATTTTATCATCTCATCTATCACTTGATGCAAAAAGCAATGCTGCAAAACAGAAGAGGACAGGTACAGAGCAGTGGGGGAAGAGGCAGGGTCTGTCCTTGTAAGCAGGGTCCTGAGGGAAGATTCTGCTGCTCATGTTGGAACAGAGGCTTGAATGGGCTGCAGGAGCAAGTCAAGCAGGCATAGAAGGAAGAGGGTTCTAGGGCAGAGGGAAGAGTGAGTGCAAGAACGTTTACTGAAATGAAAATTTTGAGAGGACCAAGTACTTGGATGCTGGAATCAAGAGTGCGGCATGACTGTTTCAAGATGCCTACAGGGTAGAGAAGGCGATGTGAATAGACAGGCACATAGAGAGCATACCATAGTATCAGCTCGCCTATTAGGTGTCCACGTGGAGATACGTGATTCTGAAGTTCAGGAGACAGATCGGGGATGGAGATGAAATTTGGGATTATCAACACACAAGTGATAGTTGAAGAGCAGGGGACTACTGAGATCCCAGGAGGGTGGGTATAGAGACAGACAAATGGAGAACCAATAGTAGCGTTGGGGAGAAGAAGACTGTGTTCATCACTTTCCATCTCTGTGACACACTACTTGAGAAAAATCAACTTAAAAAGAACAAAGATTTATTTTAGTGCATCGTTTCGGAGGTTTCAGACCATGGTTGGTTGGCTTATTGTTCTGGGCTGGTGGTGAGGCAGAGCATCATGGCAGGGAGGGCCTGGTGGAGCTAAGCTCCTCACCTAATGGCAGCCAGGAGGCAGGGAAAGAGAGGAAGGGTCAAGGTCCTGATGTCCCCTTCAAAGCCATGCCCCAATGACCTAACTTCCTTTTACTAAGACTCGCTTCCTAAAGGTTGTGCCACCCCCCATAGCACCATGTGCTGGGAGCCAAACTTTTAATACATGAGACTTTGAGGGACATTAAAGGTTCAAACCATAGCAAAAAGTTTGCAAAGGTGAGAAGTAGCCACCGGGGCAGGGTGAATCAGAGAGAGCCATGTCCTGGAAATGAAAGGGAGAATGTGTTTCAAGGAGATGGTGGATGATAGTGTCAAATGCTGCTGCTTCATGGTTAAAAAGTGCACTGAGGATGGACCAATGGACTTGAAGTATGGAGGTCATTGGCCTGGACAGCTTTTGTGGAGCAGCAGAGGTCTCAGCCTGCTTGGAATGTGGTCAAGACACAATGAGAGCCAGAGAGTCTGGAAGAGTCTTGGAAACTTGAAGAGTCTTGGAAACTCAGGATTCTGAGTTTCAAGTCTAGAGGGTCTTGGAAGACAGTGTGCTATGAAAGGAAGTGGAGAGATGGGGTTGGAGTGCGAGAGGAACTCCAAGGCCACACAAGTTTGTTCCTTGTTTGTTTCTTTGTTCTGGATGGGAGAAATTACACTCTGTGTGTCTCTTGATGGAAATGACCTGGCATGGGGGAACCAGGAAGAGGCACTAAGGGCAGAGCGAGTCTTGGGGTCCATGAAAGGAAGTGGGTTGGGGGCAGAAGGAACAGTGGGAACAAAGTCAGTTTATCCCTTGTAACAGAAGGGAAGACAGAGGATGTGGGCAGAGGCAGGGTTGGTGGGCTTGATGGGGAGCGGGGCGTGGATATTCTCCTTTCACTCCTTCCTTTTGTTCAGTAAAATACAAAGCAAGATCATCATAGCCCCCAAGAGCTACTCCAAGGTGTTAAAATGAGTCCTGATACACAGAATCATGGATATTTTAGATGATCTTCTTTTTGAATTTGTGTTTTTGATTTTTAACAAGTGTGTGATATTGTATTCCATGCCCCGCCCCCCATAATTATAGGCAGCATCTAAGAGTGCCCTGTTTTTCTACTGCTCATAAAGGTGATCCTAACCAGTCCTGCCTATTACCAGTTTTATGTCTTTGAAGTGGTTACTTACATCCCTTTGTGCATTTTTTTTTTAATTCGTAAAATGAGGATGATAATGTTAGTGCTATTCAATTCACTGGGACAGAAGAATCTTAAATGAGGAAATGTATGCAAAAATAATTCAAAAAGAATCAGCATGGCATGGATATAAAATGTTCTTATTGTGGTTATTTCTGGGTTTGGTAGGGAAGTACGAAGCAGGGACAGGATCTAAGAATAGGCTGGAATCATCAATTCACCTCTCACAAGCTACCAAATAGTCTTGAAAGCAACAAAACTACTTTTCTGATTCAGATCGATTTGCATCCTTTTATGAAGCTTGTGATCAAGATGGAAAGCTTTGTGCTCAACCCTAGAAAACAAAATATGAAACATGTTTTCTTTGCTCTTAACTTTATCATTTGACACTTTAAGTTAAAATGTTTCCTACTGGGCCAGTGTTTTCCTTTCTGGCTTCAGATACATTAATTGTGAACATTTACCCCCAATTTTTGCATTTGTTTTCAAAACCACCCAAAGAATATATAGCCATGAGTATTCTTTTGTTATTTTTTTCAAATTCCTGTGATTGCATTGTTAGATATGCTTCAGCACATGGACCCTGCTGGCTTGTCATCATTAGACACATTTAGAGAAATCTACTAAATAAAAAAATCACAAGATGAAGATAAAACCACTTATTTAAGGCACTTTGTGTGAATTAAGTAATGATAGTGGAGTCACATAACTCTTCCTCATATTCTGAGCTGCTTTTGTGTTTCATGGCATTTGAATATTTCATTGTCAGCCCTGAGGATTATAAAATGAAAAGACAATGCTGAGATTTTGCTGTTGCAGGATGTGTATACTATTGAAGATAAATGCTCATTAATCTTTCTTTCAACATATTTACATTCTCCCCCTGTTTATTGTAAGACAGTATAACCCCAGCATCAAAGAACATTTTGAAAAATGAGAAGAACACAACCGTCTCATCATCTGAATGTAACTATTTTGCTTTTTTTTTTTATTCCTGGCCTATCTCGGTCCTTTCATGCACATAGCTTTACATTGTGGCAATTATAGTATGCATACCATCTTGAATATGGATTTTTATAGTAGTATTGAAAAGAAAGTATTTTTTCAAACTGCGGAATAATGGCCCAAGTTATATTTCTACCTTTTGTCAAAACTCGATTATTTAAAAAAAAGCTTGAGATCAGGAGAACTTGTTAAAATGTTGAAGCAATTGCAATGATCTCCCTGCTCTATGCTCCTCCAGAACCAGAGAAATAATTGATCACCTTGAGTACCTCCCAAGTTCCTCACAGAGCTGTGGGATTTTATCCCAAGGGTGCCCCAAACTCAGAATCGTCTTCCACCGTCATCAGGAATCCAGGAAGTTTTCTTCCACCAGAGGGAAAAGCTCTTGGAGAAGTGGACCAGGAACAAGATCTGAGGTGACAGTGACTGAATCTTCTCAAATGGTACTTTGCAGGGAGGCATTCATGGAATGCATGAAAGACTTCTCTTCGGCATTGTAACCTTGGGAGAGATGGGCTGGCATTTTGAACTTCCTGTGGCATTCCATGGCCAGGTCTGCCTAATGCAAGTGCCCGCTTTTTCCGCTCTGCTAAGGAAGTTCTTATTGCATCACCAGGAATGGGCATACTCCCTTAGGCACTGAGTTAGCTTCCCTGTTTCTGCCTTCTTACTACCTTGGGAAAGAATGTTCCATGGAAGGTCTTTGATGTTCCCTGATATAAATAAAGCATACATGGGGTCCATTTGGCCAGATGCCATTTTGCCATTTGCCAGTTGCTGGAAGTCAGAACCATCTGGGCCTGTACTACTCCCGCGTTTTCAAACTATTTTCTGTGTTCTGTGGTTTTTTCACTGTCTTATTTCTTTTAGTCAGTCTTTTTTACCCGTCAGGGAATCTCCTCCTCACCATCCACACAGGACGTGGACGACAGTACTTTATTAAAATTTTGAGTAAATTGTGACTTCTGTCTTGATGAAAATCTTCTGATTCATGCTGTCTCCGAACAATTGCAACAATAAAATGCATTTCATGATTGGTGTTGCTCATCAGGTTTCAAGTTTGTGGTACACTGATTGCAAAGGTAGCCCCAATTTTTCACCCTTCCTTGTAGCCACACCTCTTGGCAAGATGATCTCACAGCTGTTATGGTTTGGATGTGAGGTGTCCCCCAAAAGCTCATGTGTGAGACAATGCAAAAAGGTTCAGAGGAGAAATGATTGGGTTGTGAGAGTCTTAACCCAATGAGCGAATCAATTCCCTGATAGGGATTAACTAAGTGGTAACTGAAGTGGTAGGGTATGGCTGGAGGAGATGGGAATTGGGGCGTGGCTTTGGGGTATATATTTGTATCTGGCAAGTGAAGATCTCGCTCTGCTTACTGATCATGATGTGAGTTGTTTTCCTCCGCCACACTCTTCTGCCATGATGTTCTGCCTCACCTTGAGCCCTGAGGAATGGAGCCGACCTTCTATGGACTAAGACCTCTGAAACTGTGAGCCCTCAAACTTTTTCTCCTCTATGATTGTTCTGGTTGGGTCCTTTTAGTCATAGCAGCAAAAAGGCTGACTAAAACCACAGCTCTTCCCTATCTATGGAACATGGGCTGGTCTGTGTTATGCTTTGACTGATGGAATGCCGTGGAAGTTACTGGGCTATCAGTTCTGGGTTTGGAACTCAAAGATAATGCACACATCTGTTCTCACTCATGGAACACCATCCAGCCACCATGAGAACTAGCTTGGGCTAGTGGACTGGAAGATGTGAGAGTATGAGGATTAGGGACAGGTCAACCCAAGTGAGGCCCAGCCCCTGGCCAATAACCAGCTGACCACAGATGCACAGGTGAACCCAGTTGACATTAGCTGAGTCCAGCACAGTTAAGCAGAAGCATCCAACTGAAAAATCATACGTACACGGTTGCTATTTTAAGCCACATAGTTATGGAATGATTGTTTTGACTAGCATTATTTTGGCAATGCATTATGAATAAGAAGGTCTATCACCTTTTACACAATTCTAATTTTTTTCCTCCTTAGATTTCTCATGTAACAGTAAATTGCAATATTGAGGAGGGCACAGAGGGACATGTGTCTTCCCCTATTGCCATTGCCTATCTTCTAAGAAAGGCCTAAGATTTGTAGAGGGTACAGAGTGATTGACAAGGACTTCTAATCCCCACTGAATTCTTGAGCTCAGACAACCCACCTTAGAGCTTTCCTGCTACCTTCTTCAGCCAGGTTAGTGGGAGGTAGGACTGCCTTTCTTTCTTTCTTTTTTTAAATCCAATCTGTCAAACCTATAATCTCTTTTCAAGTGAGCAGGAAACTGGAGAAAGACAAATGAAATTTGAGTGGTACTGTTGTGGGAAAAATGGTCTCTGCAGCTGCAAGGTAACATATAATTAACCCCAGATTCAGGCCAGGACCCTGATAAGAGAAATAGCCAATTCACAAGAAACTCACAAACTCACCTGAAATGTGAGAAGATCAGTCTTACACAGGGGAGATGCTGTTTTTATTGCTACTTATTTTGACTCTAATTTTAAGTGGTTTATGATATATACTCACCTTTATCTCATACATAGTATAGTGCTGTCTAGCAAATTCCTCATAGAAACTATGCTATTGCACAGGCTTTAGATGTCTCATAGGTCAAGCAAATCCCCAGGTCTGGCAACAACCTGGTCTTGGTCCTGATGTTTTATTAAGTTGCTGACTTCTTATTAATGCGTTCTGAGGAGGAAGCTATCTAAGTTATTCCAGGAAGAGGGAGAATGGACTAAATCTGTTCTTCCTCTATTTTTAAACATACATTCTAAATTGCATTGCAAATAAAAACACATGCAGTTAGTTTTAGAAATTTACCAAACACAGGAAAACAAAAGGGACATACATGCTTCCTGTCTCTTGCCCCATGATGCTCTGCACAGCTTGGGAACTCTGCCAGCAAGAAGGCCATCAGATAAGGCTCCTGGACTTCACACTCCCAGAATCACCCCACAACAGTTTTTTTCTGGGCTCCAATTATAAAACATAGGTTGGTGTGTGTTGGCAGATGCGGCCAGACTTGTAAAAAAACAGCATAGCTCAATCTGCTGTTTTAATGGCTGCAGGGTTTATGTGGTCAAGATGCTCACTTGTGATTATTTTAAAAAACTGGAGCTGATTTACTGTTCTTTGTGGGGGCAGCAGGAATCTCTCAACTGTTTTGTTTTGGGAGATTTATTTAGGAACTGAAAGCTAAAGCAAACTGATAACAGAGTTCTTGATCACCTGAACAATTGAGATACAGACATTACCTACAGGACTTAGTTTATGATTTGATTATTGATAAGGCAATGCCAACTGTGCTAACATTTGGAAGGTACAAAAAAAAAAAAAAAACAACTAGCTGTAACTGGTAGCTAGTGCTCAACTCAGCTGAAATAGAGAGCAAACTTTTAATAACAGTCAGAAAACACACAAAAAAAATTGAAGGAAGAAAATCAGTTGCTGATAGTCCTGTCACTCAAAAACAGCCACTATGAACAGTTTGGAGTATTTATTTCCAATGTTTAAATGTGTTTCTACACCTAATTAGAAATGTGAATAAATAAACAAATGGAAGGCACCCATATAAAACTTACATAAAGATAAGAGCAAAGCCAAAAACTTGAGAGGACTTGGAAGTCAAATACATGGCCTTCCATCCACTCCCTTCCCCCAAAGCAAGGGCGATCATGCCATCGTGGGCAGGGGTCAGCAAAGTGAGGTGATGGACAGATAGGCTCAACCCAGGACTTGGCACTACCAATCACTGCAGACAACAAACATCAATCTGGAGCTTACTAAGTGCTGGGCACTATTTAAATCACTTAAAAAATTTTTTTAGTTGTAAATGGACACAATATTGTTATTAATTTATTATTTTTATATGGTGTGGACGATTGAACCCAGTGCCTGACACATGCTAGGCAAGTGCTCTACCACTGAGCTACAACCCCAGCTATTAATTGCTTTCTATATATATATTAATTCATTTAATCCTTGCAACAACCCTTCAAGTAAGGCGTTACTAGAATTTCCATCTTACATATGAGGAAATGAACCACAGAGCTGATCAGGAACTTGCTCAATCATGGATCTGGATGCAAGTTCAAGCAGTTTGCTCGTGGTGTCCTTGCCCTTGAAGACTATGGTTTATTTTATTATTTTCTTTATTATGATTATTAATCGGACTCTGCAGCATACTCCTTCAGGCACCTTGGCCATGTAGAAGGAGCCCATTTGGCACAGCCGGGGAAAATTTCATCTCACCAATGCAAGCATTTATTGCCTTTAAATGCATTCCTTTGCAACTGCAAGCCGAGTGTCATCCATCATAATTCATTTGTGTTATCGCCTATCAGTACCTTTTCAGCATTCCACTTTTCTTTCCGAACAAAATAAATTATATTCAAATGGCAGCCATGGAAGAAACTTTCCCCTCCTTCCTCATCAACAAAGCTGGTGGCTGAGCACAGAAGCCCTGGGGAAGCAGCATCTGCCAGCACTTGAGGATCCCCGCCCGGGTGAGCCGAAGATGGAATTAACAAGCGCAGGAGTTTGAGACTCGACATTTGTTCAAGTCTGGCACATGCACACATCATTAGCAACTACATCTGAGAGGAAAGATCATGGAGGTGAGGGGGAGAGTGGATTCGCTTAAAGGGCCGTTCAAGAGAGGAAATTCAGGCATTTAGGTAGAAGATTTCATTGTTCAAATGAGTGAGAGCAGAGCAAACAGCCAGGTATGTCGGGGAGGAGTTGGCAGACAATTTGGACAATCTGCCTCTGCAACTTCTGAAACAAAGCGATTTCATGCCATGGATTCTTTAGAACAGCTGCTTTCTATTCTTTTCTTTTCTTTTTTTTCCTTCCACTTACCCCAAAGGCTATGCTGCTTCCACTAAAATGAAGCCGCCATGAAGACAAAGATTTTACTATCTTGTTCAGAGCTGTGGTTTTGGCTACAAGTAGATAAAATTAAATACTCATAGGAGAAGTTAACATACACTTGCCCAAGCCCACGTTGACCTGAGGTAGGCAGATCAAATCTGAGATGCTGAGTAGGAATCAGAAGCAACATACGTGCATCAATCAACTAAAGTTGATTGTAGTTAAAGTGGACAGGATCAGAGGTGAAATATTAGCAGAATATCTCCTCACGTCCACTGTTACCCTAAGCGATGGGAAGGGTCCCATAGAAACAGGATCACGGCAAGCAGGGAACTTTTGCTGAGGGCTTGTTACTGGCAGGCACGGGTTCTGAGCTGGTGATTCACATTTGTGAATAGACAGTGCCCAACTCCCCTTCCTATGGAAGACCCCTGGAGCAGGGAGGTACCAGTGTGATTTCTCCTACCTGACATACCAGACAACTGGTGCCAGGTCGACCAGTAACCTGCCCAGAGTCCCACAGCTGGCAAAGGATTGAGCTGGGATTCCATCTGCAGTACTCTTTACTGCTATTCTCTGTGGTTCTGATTCTCCAGCAATTTATCCTTAATCTGAGGACACAAAAAGGACACAAGAAACAAAGAACAATTAAGTCTTAAACTCTGGCCCTAACATCAAAAGGGAGAGGAATGAATGTAGACTGCAGTTTGGAGAGACTTTCTGGAAGGAGGCAGTACTAGAGCTGTCTTGAATTTTATTACTAGCTCCCATCTTCTCATCTCTTATCCTCCTGTATACTTAACCAACAAACACTTATTGAACTCCAACTGTGTACCTGACCTTGAGCACTGAATTGGTGGATTTTCTTTGCTTGCCTTCCTTCCTTCCTTCCTCCCTCCCTCCCTCCCTTCCTTCCTTTTTCTTCTTTCTTTCGCTTCAATAGTCACATTTCAGCAGTTTTAGCATCTTTGCCCTAGAAGGGTGGAAATTAAACCATGTATACACTCACCCTGGGGTCTTCCATAGGAAGGAGAGTTGGATACTGTCTATCAAAACAGAATGCTTGTACCCCTGATATAGCAATCCTGCAGGGATTTACCCATGGTGAAATGACCCATGTGCAAGGTGATCCTCTGCAGTGCTGTTTTTAACAGCAAAAGATTAGAAACAGCTCACATGTTCATCAAAAGGGAACTGCTTAAATAAAATGTGATAATACATCCGAAGAGATGACTAAGCTGCTGTCCAAAGGACAAAGAAGCTAAGGGGAGCTAACTTTAAGGCACTGACTGAAAAAGCAAACAGCCAAGTGCAGGAGGCTGCCATTTGGATAGAGGACGGGTAGATACAAACATCTTCAGCTGAGTTTCTGAAAATACCTCTGGAAGGAGACACCACATACTACAGCATTTGTAGCTTTCAGTGGAAGGAGTAGACAGGTAGGTAGTTGATTGGCAAGAGGGGCAGGAAAGATTTTCTCTGAATGCCCTTTTGTATGTTTTCAATTTTGAATTTTGTGACTGTATTATTTATATTCCTCTCCCAAAAGAATTAGGAAAACCAAAAACACCTTTCATATCAGATCCAAGTGTTAGTGGTACATCTATGAAGCCGGAGTTTTTGTCAAATCCCTCAAATTGCCTAGGACACCCAGAAGGGAATGCCGGTTGACGATTTGGAACTTACAACCGCCTGATTCGCCCTGGAAGTACTGTGACATTTGGTTTAAAAAATTTCCTTGGCTGAACCAGGTCTCTTCTCAGGGTCCTCTTCCTTGGCCAGTGACCTTCTTCTCTGACCTTGTGTTTGCAATTTGGAAGAAGGTGGTCGGGTGGGCCTCACTGCAAGGTTGACATTTGTGCCAAGCTTGAGGTAGGAGGGGGGAATGAGCCCCCCAGAATTCAAGAAAGGGAATTCAAGAAAGAGGGAATCTGAGGTGGAAGTGAGACTGGCTGGGTGGCAATTGTGGCTAGAATGGAGTTGACAGAAGACAGAGAAACAGAGACAAAGCAAAGGAGAGTCTGTAGTTGGCACGGGAGCAGGTGAGGTATGGATGGAAGAGCACTTTGCAGCCCTGTCCTGGGAACTTCCACAGGCAGATCCTCTGTTGCGATCTGATCTCTTGTCCCGGTTCACGAGGTGGACCGCTCTCTTCTTCCTGAGACCTCGTCCTGCATCAGATCTGGGATTGCTGTCCAGACTCATTCCTTGTCATGGTAACCAGCTCAGTGACCTGGTCTCTCCCAGCTGCCACCTGGGACTGGTGGGAGAGTGCTGCAGCTCAGTCCCTGCAGGGACCACGGGACCCTGGGGAGAGGCAGGAGCCGGGAGCCAGGAGCCAGGAGCTGGCCTTTTAGCACCCATGCAGGGTGGTCCTGCCCCTAGTTCTCACACGCATCTGTACTTCAAGTGGTCTTCTTGCTGCTTCCTCCTCCTCAACACTCCTCTCCTACCTTGCACATCCCTCGTCCCACTCAGGGGAATCACCTGGGTGTCCTTGTCAGAGGCCTTCCCTGACCTCCTGAAGTAGAAGAGCTTAACTTCACTCTGTGTATTTTGCTGTCTGACTCCTTCCATTTGAAAACAGCTGCAGGAGAAGAAGGGCTTGATATAGAATCCTGAGCCTGCAGGCAGTTGGGCTCTCATGCTTCTCTTAGCGAGTGAGCCTCTCTCCAGAGTTTGGTTCCTTCTAGTCAATCCTGGCCCATAGGGGCTCCAGGCTCTGACCATGGAGGGAATAAGAGTCCTGGGAACTGGGCTGAGACTGCAACATGTAGAAAGGCATCATGGGTGGGGACTCGAGAAACATCAAGTCTTTACCCTGGCCACATCCTGAAGCAGAGATATGCAGAGATAAGGACAGTGTTCATCAAGATTTCACAGGAGCTGGGTGCAGGGGCGCACACCTGTAATCCTGGTGGCTCAG
This sequence comes from Geosciurus inauris, assembly GCA_004024805.1. Lineage (NCBI taxonomy): Eukaryota > Metazoa > Chordata > Mammalia > Rodentia > Sciuridae > Geosciurus > Geosciurus inauris. The sequence continues at coordinate 116,860 of PVHX01003813.1, forward strand.
GAGGCTGAGACAGGAGGATTTGGAGTTGAAAGTCAGCTTCAGCAATGTTGTGAGGTGCTAAGCAAATAGTGAGATCCTGTCTCTAAATAAAATACAAAATCGGGCTGAGGATGTGGCTCAGTGGTTGAGTGTCCCCGAGTTCAATCCCTGGTACCACCCCCCAACACACAAAAAAATAGATTTCACAGGAAAAAATACAAGGTCCTCTCATGTGCTTAGAACTTTTTCTTTGATGTTTTTAGAGCTGTAAAATGAATGTAAAGTGCTTGTAATTTTAAGGGTTACAGTTGTTGTGAGGTGGCCATCTACCTTTATTCTTACTGATTCTTCATTTTTGAGAAACATCCTGATAGCAGTACATAGACTGGGGTTCAGATTCTGGCTCTTATGCTTGCTGATGTGGGGGCAAACCAAGCCTTTCTGAGCCCATTTCTTCATCTAAGATGAAGTAGGGGAAGTGGGAGTTGTAGACATTTCCCTCCAGCACCGGCAGGATGTAGTGTGGAGTAGAGTCTGGTGCATAGTAAGTGCTCAATTAATAGTTAGCCTTTCCACCTTCCTAAGCCCTCCTGTCAATCTCTCACCACTAAAGTTTTTTTCATGAACTTAGTGGTTCAAGAGATTAATACTTGTCTGTAACTGTGAGGACTATGAAAAATGAAGCACATGATCTCTGAATTAATTAAAGATTTATTATACCTTCCTTTCTTTTGAGGAATTTTTTTCTGTTCTTTTTCCATAGTTTTTATTGGTGCATTATAGTTAAACATAATGATGGGATTTTTTTGGAGGGGATTTTTGTTATATATCCATACATATAATATAATATAACAATATAATTTGGCCAATATAATTCCCTAGCATTTCCCCTTTCCCTCTCCCCCTGCCCCTCTTCCCACTCCTTGGTACCTTTCCTCTGCTCATCTCCCTTTGATTTTCATGAGATCCTCCCCCTACCTTTCTTTTCCTTTTTCCTCTATAGTTTCCACATGTGAGAGAAAACATACGACATTTAACCTTCTGATTTTGGCTTATTTCGCTTAACAAAATGTTCTCAAGTCCCTCCATTTTCCTGCAAATGACATAGCTTCATTCTTCTTTATGGCAAAATAAAACACCACTGTATATGTATACCACATTGTCTTTATTCATCCTTTGATGGACACCTAGACTGGTTTTTATTGTGCATTATACTGCTATAAACATGGGCATGCATATTACTATAACTTTTGATGTTCAATGTTCTGATCACAGATCTAATATCTGGAAGAAATGTTCAATTAAAAATTTTTTGATGCTGTAATACACTATTTCAGGCAGCATTTTCACAAATGCACTAATATGTTAGTCAGAGCATAGATCCAGCTGCTATAATAAAACACCCCCAAATACCATAACACAGATCTAATAGAAACTTATGTATTCTTATAGTCTAGAAATAGTTGGTACGTTTGTGGTTTTGATTTAGGAGCGCATCCAGAGACCCAGGTTGCTATCCCTTTGGGTGGCACTTTGTCCAAATGATCAAAGCTAGAGTACACCCCTGTACCCACATTCTACCCTGATAGAAGGAGGAGAGAGGATCCAAACTTAGTCATTTCCTTTTAGAGAAGTTGCATGCATTGTTTTATGTTTCTTCCTTCCTTCTTTTCTTTTTTCTTTTTTTTTGTGAGGGGGTACCGGGGATTGAACTCAGGGGCACTCGACCACTGAGCCACATCCCCAGCCCTATTTTGTGTTTTATGTAGAGACAGGGTCTCACTGAGTTGCTTAGCACCTCATTTTGCTGAGGCTGGCTTTGAACTCACTATCCTCCTATCTCAGCCTCCCCAGTCGCTGGGATTACAGGCTTGCGCCACTGTGTGGGACCCCATGCCTATTTCTTTGGCACAAACTTAGTCATATGGCTGTGCTTGGATGCAAGGGTGCTTGCAAAATTTCATTTCCACTTGGGTGACCATAATCTCTACTAAAACTTGGTAACTAGAAATCTATTACTAAGAGTGGGTACTCCTGGTCTGAGAGGAACCAGATGAGAGTGTGTCTGGCTAGCTTGGGTCAAGCTCATGACCACCAAAGAAGAGCAAGAGCTAACAGGTGCCCAGAGCCTCTTTCAACCTGCAGATAGTGGGTTTTAAGTAAATAGTGGATATACACCTCCTATCCTCCCGTTTAACTAAAATGGATCATTCAACAAAGCCAAGAATAAATAATTTCATGTCCAAATTGAATATTCGATGGCCTCAGACCATTCAGACCCACCCAGGCTGCTTTAGAACTCAGATAAAGTTTGTTTGAAAGTCAGAACCGAATTGTCACTCCATCTCAGGAGGGTCTTGTGGCCCTCAACCATGATTAGGCTCAGTGCAGAAACTGAAAGCCACGTGGCTCCTGTGCTCCTCTGATGGTAACTGGGATCTAGCAGGAATCTGTGTGGTCACAGGCAAAGCCTGTGGACCAGGAAGCCAGCCCTGAGGTTTCCTTATTCCAGCTCTCCCCTTGATGAACTCTGTAACCTCAGGCGCCTAGGTTCTTGTGACGGTTCCCTTTCCATTCACATGGGCCAGAAGAAGCAGAGAGCCACAGTATTCTGGGGAAAGGATGGCTCTTTTTTTTTTTTTTTTTGGTACTGCGGATGGAACTCAGGGGCACTCGACCATTGAGCCACATCCCCAGCCCTATTTTGTGTTTTATGTAGAGACAGGGTCTCACAGAGTTGGTTAACGCCTCGCCATTGCTGAAGCTGGCTTTGAACTTGTGATTCTCCTGTCTCTGCCTCCCTAAGTGCTGGGATTACAGGTGTGCGCCACTGCGCCCGGCTGGAAAGCATGGCTCTTTACATTGATTATTAAGATCTCTGAAAACGTCAACTGTAGCTGCATGGGGCTGGATTTACCCCCAGGACCCTTAGGCTGAGCTGAAACATGCTGTAGAAAGTTAGCTCACATTTATATTATCATTTTAGTTTACAGAAAATTCTATGATCCATCTCTCTCTTTTTTATCTTAAATTTTTTTCATATTTTTTATTGGTGTATTATTTTCATACATCAGTGAGGTTTATTAAATATTCATACATGCATGCAGACGATGTAACAGTATAATTTGATCAATTTCATTCCCAGTACCTTGCCCTCCTTTCTTCCCCTGTCCCCTTTCTTTACTTTACTGTTCTCCCTTCTATTTTCATGAGACCCCTCCCACCTTTTTCTCTCTCCAGCTTCCACATATGAGAGGAAAGGATATGACACTTGGCTTTATAAGTGTCTTATTTCACTTAGTATGATGTTCTCCAGTTTCATCCATTTACTGGCAAATGACATAATTTCATTCTTCTTTATGGCTGAATAAAACATACACACACACATGTGATGTGTATATATATATATTTTTTTCTTTATCCATTTTCTTTATCCATTCATCTACTGACAGACACCTAGGCTAGTTCTACAGATTGCTTATTGTGAACTGCACTGCTGTAAACATGGGTGTGCACGTATCACTACAGTATGATGACTTTAATTCTTTAGGATAAATACTGAGGAGTGGTATACCTGGGTCATATGGCGGTTAAATTCCTAGTCTTTTGAGGAACCTCAATTTATATTTCCACCAAGAGTGTGAAAGGGTTTCTTTTCCCCTACATCCTCTCCAGTATTTATTATTGCTTATATATTTGATGGCTGCCATTCTCATTCTGTATGAAATAAAATCTCAGTGAATTTTTTTTTTTTTTGTATTTCCTTAATTAATAATGATGCTGAACACATTTTTTTTTTGTACCTGTGACTGAACTCAGGGGCACTTAACCATTAAGCCACATTCCCAGCCTCTTCTTTTTTAATATATATATTTTTAGTTGTAGATGGACACAGTATCCTTATTGTATTTATTTTCATATGGTACTGAGGATCGAACCCAGTGACTCACACATGCAAGGCAAGTGCTCTACCACTGAGCTACAGCCCCAGCCCCTTTTTTTGTATTTTATTTTGAGACAGTGTCTCACTGAGTTGCTTAGGGCCTTGATAAGTTGCTAAGGCTGGCTTTGAACTCAAGATCCTTCTGCCTCAGCCTCCTGAGCAACTGGGATTATAGGCATACGCCACTGCGCCTGGCTGAACAGTTTTTCTTGTTTGTTAGCCCTTCTCTCTTTTGGTCCTCTCATCTGAGGCAAATTTTAATTGTGCTATTGTTACTATTTCCACAAACTGACATGCAAAGGGATCATGGGTATGAATCAAAGACATAGGGAGGGTATGTGGTTCTCTTTCCTCTACACGCTATGATACTAAGATAGATTTTGAAAATTACAACAGGACATATTTGTTACTTGAATGGGTAAGTGATCATGTCAGAAAACTTTGGGCTCTGTCATAGTGATGAGAACTCTGTGGGAAGTTCAGTTAACCTTTCCTCTACTGCTGTGTGAATCATGTGGGAAGTGGCCTTGGCAATGGAGGGGCTATTCTTTGGGTAGGTTCTCATATTTGTTGGTCCTGCTCTGCTAAAAGAGGATTGGGCCTGTGTTTTGTCTTATGGTCACTGTAGTACCTGGCCCATAGCAGATGCCTTTTGAACTTCTAGGAATGAATGTTCCTACTGTGGTCCTCAGGATAGCTCCATAGGGTGAGCAGGACAGGTGATAGCCCCATGGAGTAGGCCTAGGGACTGAGGCTGAGGAGGTTGAATCACAGGCCTATGAGCCACAGAGCTAAGAAGCAGAGCAGCAAAGAGCAGGCAATGGTTTACAGATTCCCAACCCCAGCATTTCTCAGTTTTCCTACCCACTGCTCAGCCTGTTAATAACCTTAGTCTGAATCCAGAGCACTCGCTTGGATGCCTTTGAAAGGCCAGTGTAAATGTCTATTATCCTCAGAGGACCGAATCCAGGGGTGCTTAACCCCTGAGCCACATCCTCATCCTTTTTATATTTTATTTTACTTTTTTTTATTTTTGAGATAAGGTCTTGCTAAGTTGCTGAGATTGGCTTTGAACTTGCCATCTTCCTACCTCAGACTCCTGAGCTGCCAGGATTACAGATGTGCACCATCATACCCGGCTCTGAAGTCTTTTCTTTAGGGAATAAATTCAGAACTTGAGACAATTGGTCTTGTTCTTGCTCCTTTGCAGTAAACATGGAGATATGTCTGTTAAAACATGCTGTTCCTGCTTTTGAAAATATAAATGTGTCTTCCTCTCCTTTATCTTTCCTGCAGAGATTTGGTTATGGGTCTATTTTATCAATTGATTTTTCAAGTAAATGAGCAGAAAAACCACCTCAGAATCCTCAAGGCCTGTCTTGTCCTCTGTATTTGAAATCTAAGTCTCTTTTTCACAGTTAGACTGAGGGTAATTCTAAACGTGTCTGGAGACAACCTCCTGTTCTGATCTCCACTGACTCTAAGATTAATCACCCTACTCTTTTCCCCTCAAACCTGATCTTGTTTTTCAACCCACTGACTTGATAAATGGCACAATTTGTAAGTAAAAAAATCCCAAAAGTCACCTCCTCTTCCTACTATGGCAGGTAGATTATAGAGTGGCTCTCCATGATCCCCACTTCCTGGAGTTCACATTCTTGCACAATCTCCTCCCTCAAATTTCGGCAGGGTCTGTGGTTTGCTTCTAACCAATAGAATGCAGCAAAGGTGATGGGTGTCCCGGCTGTGCTTAGGGTAGGTAAGTTTATAACTTGTATCTTAACAGAATGTCTCTTTCACTGACATTGATCAAGCAAGCTGCATGTTTGTCAGGAACTGAGAGCAGAATCTGACTAACAGCCCCCAAGGAACTGAGGCCCCCAGCTAACTGAATTCTGCCAACAACCTCGTGAGCTTAGAAGTGGGTCCTGCTCCTGGAGCCTTCAGATGGGACCGCAGCCCTGGCTGACAACCTGATTGGAAATTCTGAGAGATCCTGAAGCCCAGGACCCACTGAAAACGCAAGATAAGAAGTGTGGATGTGTGTGTGTGTGTGTGTGTGTGTGTGTGTGTGTTTGGTCCTGGGGATTGAACCCAGAGGTGCTTAATCACTGAGCCACATCCCAGCCCTTTTTATTTTTCATTTTGAGACAGGGTTTTGCTAAGTTGCTGAGGCTGGCTTTGAACTTGTGATCCTCCTGCCTCAGCCTCCTCAGCCTCTGGAATCCCAGAGGATTATATGGCATATGCCATTATGCTTGGCTCTTGTGTGTTGTTTTATAAAGCTTAATTTGTCACGAAGTAATAGATAACCCAAACACTCTACCACATCTCATTATTCACCAAGTTCTGTTGCTCCAACTATCAGAGAGCTCTTGAGTCTCTATATTTGTCTAAGTTCCTTCTGCTTCTGCTTTGTGTCGGTCCTCACCAATGCTCATTTGGACTAAATGATTGCCTCCTGAATCAGTGGGGGCCCCAGCAGAAGGTGCGCAGGCCCACTCAAAGCATTTAACTGGATACAGGTTCAAAACTTGGGCCTGCTCAAAGCAGACGCTGAGACAAGGCTGGAGTGCAGGTAGTTTATTTGGGAAGTGATCCCGAGAAGAAGTGACAGAGTAGAGAGACTGACAGCAGAAAGAGAGAAAAGCCAGTGAAAGCTCAGTGGTGAGCGAGTTATTGCTGAGATCAGTGGGCTCAGTTTTGCTGAGGGTTCCCTGAAGCCTGAGAGCCTCCAGACACCCACCAGCACAGAGGAAGGACGAAGAATCCACCGGCTAAAGTTTGTTCTTAGGGAACTTACCTGACCTACACTTCCGGGTTGTTCCTGGCATCAGAGTGCACTCTGGGAAGTAAGAAGCAGAGAGTGGCAGGCGGGATAGGAAGCTCTCAGTGGGCTCAAGGCAGCTGACTCCCAGGTGCATGCAGACGCAGGTGGAACAGGTGGGTCAGTACATGATGGGGGTGGACCAACAATGGGTCTGCTACCTTCAGCCACCTGGATTGGGGGAAGCATGAAATCATTGTCTTCCATCTTTAAATACCTGTTCCTGGGAGCTGTCTGTTTCTTTGAAGCAGGCTTGGTAAATATTTTGGGAAGATGCAAGAAGAGTCAGTATTTTTAGCTATTAGTTTTAGTAATTATTTGTGACACCTATGCACTCCAAAGAGTCTGTTTTCAAATAGTAAATGAATAGGTCACAGTTCCTTTAGAAAATAGCTGTGACTACACCCACCCCTCACTCCTATCATGAAGAGCTTGTTGCGTGTGAGTTGTGTCCACCTCATCCTGAGCCAATGTGAATGAGGATTGTGGTGTCAGGAGTTCCCCCTACCCATCTGACAGGACAGCTGGATGCTCAGAGGGCTGGGGGAGGGTTGGGAGGAGGACCCTTCTTCCTGCTCCACATGTTGCAGCCTGCCCCCATTCCTGCCCTGGAAGTGTGTTTGGCCTATCTGCTTGTCTAGCGTTCAATCCATCCTCACTTCCTCTGTTTCATCCAAATTTGTCTGGAACTCAAGGCCACCTCGGATCTCTGGTCAGTTGGGACCTTGACCATCTCATCTTCTTCCAGCCCTTTTCCCCAGGGCTGACCCAGCTTTTTGATCCTTTTCTGAACTATGTTAGATTTTGCTGTGATTTGAATTTTGGTGAGGACCAAAACTCATGTTGAAATTTAATCTGCTATATGAGACACGAAGAGGGGGATAACTTCTTCCAACTGTGGTATTTGGAAGAGAGATTTTTGGTAGGTAATTAAGTTTAAATGAAGCTGCTGATACAATGAGACTGTGGCTTTATAAGAAAAGGAGAAGAGACCTGAACCAGAAAGAGAAACCTGTGCAAGGAAGACTACCAGCAAGAAAGGCCTCATCAGAGGTAGTCTCTCGACCTTGAACCTCTCAGCCTCAAAACTCTGAGCCAAAGGAAGCTTTATTCTTTACAAATTACTTCATCTCTGGTGTTTAGTTATAGCAATAGAAAATGGACTGAGTCAAATGGGAAACACTTGAATTTTTGCCAAAAAGTCCATTCCATGCCCTATGTTTTAGCTCAGATCCTTGGAGTTCTAGTGCTACATCAACCTGAGTTCATTATACATTTGGCCTAGGAGCTGGGCTGCCAGAGCTTCCCTGCCAAAGGTTTGTTTTCTGCTGTCTCATTATTTTTCTCTCAATTCTGCTTGAGCAGGTCTTAGAATTCCTATCATACGCTGTGACCCATACAGAGTCGGTATTATAACAATATCTGGTGTCAAGGTGCTGAAATAAATGAGAAAGACTGAAAAGATAGAAATAATGAGGTCCATAAGAGTCACTCATTCATAAAAATATTTAGCAACAGTATTCCAGAATCACATGAAATTCCACATTTCATGTTTGTGGAATTTCACAGACACAGGATGGGTACAAAAGTATAACCCTCAGGGGCTCTGGCAACCAAGTGGGCGAGAATGGGGCTGTATCAGCCCTAACTCATCTCCCATTCAACTGGGAGAGATTGCCCTCATGGCTCAGGAAAAGTGCATTGTATTTAGTGCATCAGCTGCATAGCCCTGGGATTAGTAATAATGTTGAGGAGATCTCTTGCTCTGGTCTTGAGTTTCCATGAAGCATGCAGTCCTGACCTCTTGCTGCCCGCTATGCACTCCTTCCCTGATGCTTCTTATGAGAAGGCTGCTTATCCTAAGAATCATATCTTACAGCTGCTCATGAGAAGGATGCATTCAGGTTTGCTGTAAGTTTCATGGGGCCAGCCTTCTGGAGACAATTCTGTGTGACCCAGTGTTTTATGGGTCTGGGTGGGTAGTTTAATTCTGAGCTGCAGGATTAGGAAGCCTAAGTTCTGAGTCATGTTCTCCCAGATTGATTATATTATCATAAAGGATATTTTGATTTACATTTTCCAAAAAGTATATTAGTCAGCTTTCCAACTCTTTGACAAAATACCTGAGAAAAGTCAATAAAGGACAAGTTGACTTTGGTTCACAGTCTCCAAGGTTTTAGTCTATGGTGAGTTGACTTTGCTGTTTCTGGGGCTGTGGAGGGAGTACATGGTAGAACAAAGCTACTCACCTCATGGTGGCTGAGAAGCAAAGAGAGAGAGAAAGGAAGGGGCTGAGATTTCAATATCCCCTTCAAGGACGTGCCCCCAGTGATCGAACCTCCTTCCACTAGATCACACCTCCTAAAAAGACTGACAACCAAAGACTGGCAACCAAGGCAGACATTCAAGGTCAAACCCATAACAGATACCCATGTCTATCATTTAGTTCTCAGGTCCAGTGGGAAATAGGGATACTGGTTTATTGGGCCTCCTCAAAACTCACCACACAGTTGCAATTTCATAGAGTTTGTGAGAGGATGAGATGGATCTTTAGAATGGGCTTGGAACTTAGAGTTAAAAAATGCTGGCCTTCAACAGTTGACTTACTACTACTTTAAATTTTTTTTTTTTTTTTAGTTGTGGATGGACACAATGTCTTTATTTTATTGCTTTGTATGTGGTGCTGAGGATCGAACCCAGAGCCTCACCCATGCGAGGCAAGCACTCTACCACTGAGCCCTAGCCCCAGCCCCAGACTTACTACTACTTTAAGGATATAAATAAGTATCAGGGAAAAGATAATGACTAGAATGAATATTTGTTCAACTTTGGTAGAGAAAAAAAAAATAGGAATCAACCTTTACCCATCCACAGGGGATTGATTAAACAAGGTATGATGCATCTTATTGATGGAATATTGTAGATCCATTAAAAATGTCTTAGGATTCTATCTATGCACATACAAAATGTGCATAAATACTAAGCGGAAAAAGAAAGATGCAAAGCAGCATATAGAAAGCTAATAATAAAAGCTGCCATTCGTCAAGTGCTGTGTGCCTGGTATTGTGCTACATATGTTTCTAAATGATCCTTATAATGCTCCTGTGAGGCAGGAGGTACATTTCTCATTGTCACAATGAGAAAGCTTAGGCTCTAAGAAATTAATTTCTTGCCCAAGGTCACATGCAAATGAGAGAGCTGGAGTTCCATCTCTGATTTCCACAATCTATGTGTTTTGGCTTAAAATGGTCACATAATCAAAAAGCCAGAGGGACATCTGAAAAGATACACAATAATGTGCTTCGGGTAGTTGACTCTGGTGGAGAGATTACAGATTTTTATTTTTATTTTTGGCCTATTTTGTTTGTACATTGTAATTGATCTGTTGTGAACTCTTTGTCTCTTTCCTCCTTTCCTGAATGTATTAAATAAATGTATGTTCTACTCCTAGAAATAGAGTAAACAAAAGTCCTTGCTCTCATGGGGCTTACATTCTAGTGGTGAGGAGGTGGACCCTATACTCCTCCCCCACCAAAAAAAAGGAAGAAAGTAAAAGTAAAGTCTATGGTAAATTTGAATGTGATAGGTTAATGGGGAAAATTGAGCAGGGAGGGATGGAATGTCAGGGCAGGAGATTGTGATTGCAATGATAAATAGGTTGAGTCAAGGAGGGCCTCACTGACAATGTAATGTTTGAGCAAAAATTTGGGACAAGTGGAGTAAGCCATGCGGAGAAGAGGGTAGAAGTTTCTGACAGAAGGAACAAGAACAGAGGTCTTGGGACAAGAACATACCTGGAGGGGTCAAACAACCCAGAGTGGCTCTGGGTGGAAAGATAGGGAGAGCAGGATGGGATGAGACCAAAGAAGAAACAGAAGGTCATTGAGTAAGTACTCAGAGGCTGAGGAGAAGACCTGGATCTTTTTGAACAAGATGAAAAATAATGTGAGTGTTTTTGGCAAAGCAGGGATATGATTGGACTTATTTAACAGGATAACTCTGGTTGCTGTGTAGGGAATAGCTATCTAGGAGGAGGCAAGAATTGAAGCAGGGAGAACACTTAGGAAGCATCTGAGAAAATCCAGGTGAGAGACAGAGTGGTTTGGACCAGGACAGGTTTTCTCTACCTGGGATGGTATCTTAGGATGAATAAATCCTAAAATTGTCTGTGTGTGTGTGTGTGTGTGTGTGTGTGTGTGTGTGTGTGTGTGTGTAGGAGATGATCTGTTTATTGCAGGACTTATCACAGCATTCCAGGCCTCTTCCCACTACATGACAGTAAAACCCCCTCAATGTGACAACCCAGAGTCCCCCAGATGTTGCCATAGGTCCACTGGGAAGCAAAATTGGCAAATGGGATTAAGAATCACTAGAATAAGGTGACGGTAGTGAAGATTCAAGAAGTGATCAGATTTGGGACTTGTTAAGTTTACATGTAGGAAAAGAGAGAAAGGAGTTAAGAATAATTCCGAGGTTTTGGGCCTGAGCAACCAGAGGGAAGAGCTGCCACTGACTGAGATGAGGAAGACCACTGGTCTTGGAACGAGTCTGAGGGCAGGACCATTTGGAGTTAATTCGAGAGGTCTAGATCAGAGTTAAATATATGGCTTCTGTAATTTTAGAAAAGGCAGAATGGAGATAATAGTTAAGGCCACAGGGAAGAGAACATTGTCAAGGGTTCTGACAACCCTGGGGTCACAGATATTCTAGGAGGCCATGCATTCTCAGATCTGAGACTTACAGTTAATCATAACCTATCTCAGTGAGGGTCCGTAGTGGGCTTGAGAATTGGATTCTTTCAATTAGGAGAGATCACCAGGATGTCTCTGATCCTTTAGAACCAAGGCAGTGTGTCAGAGCCAAGTCTTTGATCTCACAGCCTTGAGTCTATTGAATTATTTACTGTTGTACATTTGCTTTATTCAGTGTTTGGTTTCGCCCCACCAAAGAGGAAGGCATGATTTGGAGAACTTGGCTCCTGAATGACTTGCATATCTGATTCATCAAACTGAAAAAACACTCTCTCCATTTGGAAAAAAAAAAAAAAATCCCTGTGCTTTACCTACAATTCTCTGGATACATGTAGCCTGAGCTGAAAAGTATTTTTTTGCTGAAGCATAGCTATAGATAGAAACTTCTCATCTGTCTGAAGATATAAACAACCGCAGGAAGTTTGGAATATGTTGTTAAGGCTGTTCTCTTGGTTTCCTTGTCACAGATTCTCTTGCCATTCCACAGAGGATGTGTTGCTTTCTGTTTGGTGTGTGGCTTCCGCTGCTCTTCTCTTCCTAAACTTTCAGTAGTAGCTTTTCTTACTTCCCTGTTAAAGAGACTGGAAAGAAAACAATATGGTGCCTTGCTTTCTAATAGAGTGAGCAGATCCTTCGACATCTGGGAAGACAATAAAATCTCACTGTGTCGGACTGGAGGTTGCAGGGGAGAAGGGTCAGAAGGTAGAGGGAAGAGAAGCCCTGACTTTATTTTTATTTTATTTTACTTTTTTTCTATCACATCCACCTTGATTGAAATGTTTTCTATACTTTATTTATTTATTTATTTATTTATTTTGTGGTCCCAGGGATTGAACCCACTGTGCTACACCCCCAGACCTTTTTTATTTTTATTTTTATTTTATCTTGAGACAGGGTCTCCCTAAGTTGCTGAGGCTGGCCTCAAACCCGCAATCTTCTTGCCTCAGTTTCCCAAGTCACTGAGATTACAGATGGACACCACTGTGCCTGGCAATGTTTTTAAAGTTAAGGCAGCTTTGTCCTCTGTATTGGTTAGCTTTTTGTCATTTTGGGCACAATATTAAGAAAATCTGCTTAGAGGAGGAAAGTTTCATTTTGGCTCATGGTTTCAGAGGTTCAGTCCATGTTACTTGGCTCTGTGGTTTATGGGCCTGGAGTGAGACAGAACATCATGGCAGGTGGTGGAGCAAAGCTGCTCACCTAGTGATGTCTGGGAAGCAAAAAAAGAGAGAGCCTTAACTTTAGATTAATGAAGATTCTGAGCTAAAGAATATTGTTTTTACTTTATTTCTTTTAAGTAAATACAGCAATAAGAACTAGGCTAATAAAAATTCCTTAAGCAGAAGTCCTTCTGGAATACACTTCAATAAGTGTGTGCATTATAGCTAACATGATTTTTAAAGATTGCCTGAAAGGAGAATTTCCTTTAGAGTTTCTTTATTTTTAACTAAATTAGTACATTTTAAAAAAAACACAATTTCACGGTCTGTGTTAATGGATTGAAATCAATGAGGTTTTATGCCTGATGTCCCCTTGCTATATTATAAGACTTGCTAATTTGCCTAACTGTGTGACCCCTGTAGCAGAGTGATGGTATTTCAAACATAGGTTAGGATTAAGAGTAATAGAAATAATTAATCATAAGAAGTTTTGTTTTGTTTTGTTCTTTTAGTTACTCTTTTTGAGTTTGTACTGTAGGTTTGTGAATTTATAAGATTACATTCTTAAATTCAGATTAGCCAAGTATCTCTGTCTTTTTTTTTTTTTTCCAATCTGATCTTTTAAAAAATGGGGGAGGGGTATGGCTCCGTGGTAGAGCACTTGCCCATCACGCATGAAGCCCTTGGGTCAGTCTCCAGCATTTAGAACAAACAAACAAACAAACAAACTCAGATACTTCTGAGTTACTCACATACTGAAATAATCTTCTCAAAGAAATACAAGTAGAATTGCCCTTATAATATTTAGGATCTAAGACCTGAGGGTCTTCATTTTCTCATTGCCTTTTTGGCAAGACTACTGCCAAATACCTCCATGAATGCCAAACATATATGGGCATCTAGGAAGTTTCTAGAGTTTGTCCAATAGCACTTTTTGCAATGATGGAAATGTTCCGTGTCTGTCTTGTCCAATGTGGCAGACACTGGACTCTTGTAGCTAGCGAGCACTCAAAATATGACTAGTGCGGATACATTGAATTTTTTATTGCAATTAATTGTAATAATAACACATGTGGCTAATAGCTACCATATTGGACAGCTCAGCTTCTAGACAGTATAGTAAAGAGAGAGAATTCTGTAGAAACCGAAGACCATTCCTTTCCTTTTTCATCTCTTCTCCATTTCTCCCATCCTTTTGTCCTTGAACATGTATACTGTATACCTACTACTTAGGCTCTGATATTGGTACTCTAAATAGTCTCTGCTTACAAAGAATTTAGCCAAAGTTGGAATGATAGTGATAGGTGATAGGAAGAAGGAGTGTATAATCAGGCCCATGAGCACACAGGTAAGATCCTCTTCCTTACATATATCCATAGCACAGGTGTCCATTTTGGCTAAACCATATCTTTCTCTTAGTCTGAATATTCATTACATTGATTATATTTGTCAAAAGTTGTCCCAGTGAGGTTTATCAGGAAATTTAATGAAAAATGGATGATTTGGGGATCCCAGAATTGCAGGGTGAGAGAAGCCATGTGGAAAAAGAATTGGGAACAAGAGGAGATGGGGGTTTGTCAGTGAGGGGAAAGTTCTGGTTGTACCCAGAATAGGCAGGAAATAAAAGAGAAAAAGACTAATGACATCTTGACCAGCCAGGCAGAAGGAAGCCTGAGTCATGTTGTTGATTGTCCCTGGAACACCCTGTGGCCTCCAGCAGTGATTAACACACACACACACTCTCTCTCTCTCTCTGTATCTATACATATCTATCCCTGGTCCAGAATTTGCCCTGCTGTCCTTGTTCCTTATACTCTCATGGCTGTCTGAGTGTGACTTTGCTAATGAGTCATCTCTGTAGAAGGCAAGCAAACTGTTTTGTCTTGGGCACATCTTTATGAAATGAAGAAATTAAAAGGAATGATCTGGGTTCTTGTGACCAAGTTAAAGAAGAGACCATGTAGTACTTAAGCAGTGACGATGAAGAGGTGGAGGTCTAAGACAACAGATGTCCTGTTGGAGGGCTGCTGGCCTTGAGGGTTCTAGTCATCATTTATTTACTCAACCATTATCTGTTTAAGGCCCGAATGTGCCAGACTGTAATAGGCACTGTGGACTTCACCATGGGAAGAAACTTTATGATGTAGTTGGGGAGTTGGATGTTAACCAAGTAATCATAAAGACATAAAATAACTGGTCTAAATTTTGGATATGCTTTCTGAAGAGGAGTTGCAGGGTACATTACAGAGGAATTTGGCTTAACCTGGGAATCATGGAAGGATTCTCAGAGGAGGTGACAAGTTTACTGAATGGCTGTTCCAGTCAAGCAGGAAGAGAGTTTTTAAGCAGAGCAAACTGCTTTTTGGCCCCTTTTGCAACTGGCAAATGCACTATTTCATTATGTGTTGACCCTCTGTCTCCCCATCCAGATTGTTCACCCCAAGAGTCCAGGTTAGGGATGGGTCCTGGTCACTGGGGCATCTTTGGTGTTGGCCTAGCTCCTGGAACACATGGGGTGGTTGGTCAGAACCTATTGAATGTACCAGCTATGGAAGCTCAGAGGTGAGGGGACTCTGGAACCCTTGGGAGTCTGGAAGGAGCCTGGTGTTGTTGGTGTGCATGGAGTGAGGAATAAGAGGTTCAAAATGTGTTGGAGAAGTCTTCTTAGGCCACATGAAGGATTTGGAGCTGTCCTAAGAACAACGGGAAGCTATTGAAAGGTGTTAAGTAAGAAGTGATGAGAGACTGGGGGTGTGGTTCAGTGGTAGAGCTCTTACCTAGCAGGTAGGTGATACTAGGTCCAATCCCTAGCATGGAGCTAGGGTGAGGGGTGGGGGGCAAAAACAAAGGAGAAATTTTGAGGTCAAATTTTCAGGTTAAAAATATTCTGGCTGGGATTGTAGCTCAGTGGTAGAGCGCTTGCCTCGCATGCGTGAGGCACTGGGTTCGATCCTCAGCACCACAAAAAATAAATAAAATAAAGATATTGTGTTCATCTACAACTAAAAAATATTTAAAAAATATTCTGGCTGCTGTCTGAAGAGTAGGTTGGAAGGGAGCAAAAGTGGGCGTGGGAAGCTCAAATAGGGTGCCTTTTTAGTGGTTCATGTGAAAAACAATAGTGTCTTACACTAGGGAGATGGAGAAAAGTAGATGGATTCAAGGGGTCAACTAAAAAGAAAAGAAACTCAATTGAAAAAATGGCCAAA
Source organism: Geosciurus inauris (assembly GCA_004024805.1). NCBI lineage: Eukaryota > Metazoa > Chordata > Mammalia > Rodentia > Sciuridae > Geosciurus > Geosciurus inauris. The sequence continues at coordinate 132,729 of PVHX01003813.1, forward strand.
GGATCTAAATAGACATTTCTGCAAAGAAAATAGCAAATGACTGATGAGCACAGAGGAGGCTGCTCAAAATCATTAACTATCAGGAAAATGCAAATCAAAACCACAATGGAATACCAGTTCATAACCAGGAGGAAGAGAAGAATCAAAAAGACAGATAATAGCAAGTGTGAGTGATTATGTGGAGACATTCAAACCCTCAGACACTGCTGGTAAGAATATAAAATGGTGCAGCCAATTTGGAAAATTCTTGCAGTTCCTCAAAATGTTAAACAAGGAGTGACTGTATGACCCAATAATTCTACTCTTAGGTACATGCTCAAGAGAAATGAAAACATATGTCCATACAAAAAGTGGTATATAAATGTTCATAGTTACATTATTCATAATTGTAAAAAATGGTAAAAACCGAATGTCCATCAAATGATGAATGAATGAATACAACATGGTACAGTAGTCCTCCCTTGTTTGTAGTTTAGTTTTACCAAGGTTTGTTATATATGGGCTGGAAATACCAAATGAAAAAGTACGGAAATGAACAATGCATAAGTTTCCAATTGTCATTCTCAGTAGTGTGGTGAAATCTCAATTGGTTCCACTTCACCCTACACAGGATGTGAATCATTGCTTTGTCCAGCATGTCCACACTGCCTGCCCATGAGTCTCTGAGCAGCTGTCTCAATTATCAGATCAACTGTCACAGTATCACAGTACTCATACCCTATTTTACTAATTAATGGCCCCAAAGAGCAAGGGTGATATTGCTGGCAATTTTGTTATAATTATTCTATGTTATTATTAGTTATTGTTAATTTCTTATTGTACCTAATATATAAATTAAACTTTATCATAATTATGAATGTGCAGGAAAAAAGCATAGTATGTATAGGATTCAGTACTATTTGCAGTTTTAGGCATCAACTGGGGGTCTTGGAGTATGTCCCCTGTGGAAAAAGGGGGACTACTATACATCCATATAATAGAATATTATCAGCAATAAAAAGGAATGAAGCACTGATACATGCTACAGTGCTGATTAATTTTTAAAATACACTAAGTGAAAGAAACCAGACACAAAAGGCCACATATGGTAGGATTCCATTTATATGAAATGTTTAGAACAGATAAATCCACAGAAGGGAAATTAGTAAAAAAGTGGGAAAGGAAGGAGAAAATGATAACAGGTAAAGGGCACAGGGTGTGGGGATGGACAGAACAGAAGAAAAAATTTAAGCAATAGACCTGAATTCTGTGCAAACTTGTCTCTAGGACCCCAGTGAAGCAGCTCCCCATGTGGAGCCTCTAGTTCAGGAGCAGAAGGTTGGGGTGGTGAGGAAATCTCCTTATTAACCATGGTGTGGTTTCTTAAACCACGACCAGTGAGGGAAACCTCTATGCTTTCCTGGAGGCACTTAAACTTTAAAGACCCTCTTATCTGCCATGTCATTAGGGGACCAGCATGGCAGCCCTTCGATTAATTTAATAGACTTTTATATAGCATTTATCAACATGCGCGTAGCCCTGATACCATACAAGAGTGCCAGCAGGAGATGTGCAAAGCTTGTAACTAGTCAGAGTGAGATTAGTGGGAAGCAGAAGAGAGTTAAAGGCCCCCGATAGTGTTAAATAATAATGGCATCCCCTCAGGTCCCAATGCCATGGCAGATGAGAGGGTCTTTAAAGTTTAACTGTCCTCGCTGGAGAGGACACGCAGTTTTATCCCCTGGGTGAGCAATCAGAGAAGGGACAAAGCAGTCGTAGGCAGGCTTATGGATTAAAATATCTTTCTGTGAGTGGCAGATGTGATATGTGTATTTTGGTTAATCCTATTTTTTTGTGTCCTGAGGCCTGGGTATGCTCTGTGATGTTTACATGCTCTGAGAAAGGGGATGGGGGTGGGAATTGGGATCCCAGAGAGGAGCAGGGGGAGATAGCTGGGATTTCAGTTTATGGGGAGATGAGTTCCAGGGTTCCAGAGACATCTGTTAAAGGAGAAGACAGGTAGGAAAGGGCAGCAAAAGGTAAATGAGGTTTATTTAAGATGAAGTGGTCAGAAGCAGGAGTCAAAAGTGGAAAATTCGAAGTTTCATGGAGGGAGGCTGGTGTGGAGAGGTATTTCTGAGCTTTAGCAATGGCTGGCAACCATGAAGGCTGGAAAGCTGTTCAGGCCCGGAGAGCAAATCAGAAGGGACACATTATTTCAGCAGTCACAGAGCCACTGGTTCTTGATGATGATCCCAGAGATCGTCTGGTTAAACCCGAGGTCCACAGAGGCCACATATCCTAGGTACCCGTGGCAGGAATCCTGGGTTCAGGACCCAATGCTGATTGCTCCCTCCTGGGGAGGAGAGACTGTGGTTGTCTCATTCAGTCCAGGCCCAACTGAGTAAGGGACTCGGGTGAGTCATGGGCAAGCCCAACAGGCCTTGTTGGTGATGAGCATTGTGTTCTGATCCCCATCTGCTCAATCAGATTAATTATCTGATCATGAAAATCATTTCCCGAGCTCCTTAAAAACCCTAACAGCTGTCACAAGGACCCATCACCATGTCATATTGCCAAGGATGAACATTTGGAGGGCAGAGCAACAGGTGTGGAGTGAGGTGTCTTGTGCTCTCTCATGTTTGTGCAGCTCTAGGCCTTGGGCTCAGAGAGTATGGGCCTGTGGGATTTCTGTCAAGATCGGCCATTGCTGTGGATGGCAACTTTATCTGCAGGGAGTGGTTGGTTTTGTTCTGGCATGGACTTTAGTAAATACATATTTTTCCCATCTCCATGTGTAGAGTGCTACCACTTGACTCTGAACTTAGGCTTCTTGGCATGGCTACTGGTTTGCATGTAAAAGCTGAGTCAGAGATGAGATCATCTTAGGCATGAGCAAGCAGGACTCTGTTTCTTGACTTTTTTGTGTTTCTCAACTGTGTCTGCAGGCAAAACCTTCCCTGAATTGAAAGAAAGAAAGAAAGGAAGGAAGGAAGGAAGAGCCTGGCGTGGTGGTGCAAGTCTATAATCCCAGCACTTAGGGAGGCTGAGACAGGAGAATCGCCAGTTCAAAGCCAGCCTCAGCAATGGTGAGGTGCTAAGCAACTCAGTGAGACCCTGTCTCTACATAAAACACAAAATAGGGCTGGGGATGTGGCTCAGTGGTCGAGTACCCTTGAGTTCAATACCTAGTACCAAAAAAAAAAAAAGGAAAAAAATCAAGTTTCATGCATACTACAGAACACTAATGTGTGAGGTTATAGCTTCATATTGTTAGTGTCAAACCTAGAAGGTATTGTGACATACCATAGCCCAAATGAGAACATAGGAGGGAACTGGAGATGTTACTTGTAATTGTTGGGTATGTCCATTAGTTGTTAACCTGTGATTTCATATTGACTCTGGATTATTGATTATATGAATTATTCCCAATAAGAATTCTTATTAAAAGATAAATGCTATCTTCTTGAGAGGTGGCAGAGAAACAATAAGATAACACTATTGTCAGATCAAAGTCCAAGAGGATAATTAAAAGAGTCCATAAGTGGGAATCTGTGGAATCTGTCTCTGGAAATCATATCACTCTGAAATCCGGGGGGGAGCTCCAGGGGCATGGAAAATATGCTTCCTCATCCAAGAGCTTTGGGACAACATTTAAAGACCAAACTTGAGAATTATTGGGATAGAAGAAGGCATAGAACTCCAAACCAAAGGAATGAACAACCTATTAAATGAAATAATATCAGAAAACTTCCCAAATATGAAGAATGAATTGGATAATCAAATTCAAGAGGCTTACAGGACACCAAATGTTCAAAATCACAACAGACCTACACCAAGGCACATCATAATGAAAATGCCTAACATTCAGAACAAGGAGAGAATCTTAAAAGCCACAAGAGAAAGGAATCAGATTACATATAGGGGGA